>JASEVX010000001.1:243526678-243584911 GCA_031761405.1 Serripes groenlandicus
TCTCTCTCTCTCTCTCTCTCTCCCTATCTCTCTCCTCTCTTCCTATCTCTCTCTCTCACACACTCTGCCAGTTTGTCTGTCAGTCTCTCTCTCTCTCTCTCTCTCTCTCTCTCTCTCTCTCTCTCTCTCTCTCTCTCTCTCTCTCTCTCTCTCTCTCTCTCTCTCTCTCTCTCTCTCTCTCTC
The DNA here is from genome assembly GCA_031761405.1 of Serripes groenlandicus. NCBI lineage: Eukaryota > Metazoa > Mollusca > Bivalvia > Cardiida > Cardiidae > Serripes > Serripes groenlandicus. Next base: position 243,526,862 of record JASEVX010000001.1, read on the forward strand.
TCTCTCTCTCTCTCTCTCTCTCTCTCTCTCTCTCTCTCTCTCTCTCTCTCTCTCTCTCTCTCTCTCTCTCTCTCTCTCTCTCTCTCTCTCTCTCTCTCTCCTCACCCTCTCCTTTAAGTATTCAATTATAATTTAAACATGTTTGTTTGATATCAAAAACAGCAATCTTTAAAAACACGTTGCTATCTATACAAATTTTGATCTTTGAGGGTTCTTCTTTTGTCAGTCAAGCTGATTACATTGCATAACACATAGGAGAAACCTGATTCGTATCGCGCCATATCGCTATGCTCAACGATACTAAAGTTGTATCAAAAGGTTATATTAAATAAATAGACTATGAATCCAAACTCAATACTATACAGGGCGGTTTCCAGGAGACTTAAGTTGTAGTTAACATCATTTATGTCATGGTGGAGTGCCCATGGGCAAGGCACATTTTCTAGCCTAGTACTGGTTTGTTTACCCAGGGATCATGAATAATTAATTTAATTGCGCGCTAAATGACCTTAGCTGTCGATGCGCCATAAAACAATATACATTCATTTAACATCATTTATGGTACGGGAATCAATCTACAGTGCTATTGAGAATAACTCAAAAAATATATACATGGTATTCAGACGTAAAGCAGGCTTTTGATCACGTAAATCATAAGCTACTTTAATCAAAATTATATAGAAACGGTATAAATGTGAACTTCATCAAATCGTTAAAAGTTTACTGACAGATATATAGAGCTGTGTGCGATCTAATGGCTTAAAGTCAGACTGGTTCCCAATCATGAAGGGCGCAAGGCAAGGTCAAATAATAACGAACCCAAATAATAACTATACGTATTCTCACACAAAGTGTAAAGTTATAGATTATAAGGAACGCGCTAATGAATATAATCAAAGCGCTGAAGGCACTGCATTTCTTTGGGTACACCTACCTGTACACTTATTGAGTTTCCATGATATATTACATTAACATATATGTATGCATTGTGATGGAAATGGTTGGAAACCATATACAATTAGGTGGAAGTTTAAACAGCACTAAGTAAAAACTCATGCCAATGCCAAATTCATCAGTGTATATAAAAACAAGAGGGCCATGATGGCCCTATATCGCTCACCTGTTTAATAGAACTTCAAGTTTTCAGAGCTTTTACCCTTTACATAATAAGGAATGTAAGCTCAGCACGCAAAAGCTGTGCTTTATGAAGTAAAGAAACTATTAGTTTCCCTCTTTCTTACATACAAATAATATTTAAGATTCTATCAGTTTTGTCAAGTGAAAACATTACCCAATAAACTGTCAATCAAACAGACAAGATTACTTCAGCAGATGACAATAAGAAAGTATCTGTGATGTGGCATCTGATCTTTTTCAAATCAAAACATCTCATGCTCAGACTAATATTGGTGGTAATAAACCATATAGTGAGTCGATAAATTCTTAACACATAAACACAGAGAATGAATTCACCAATCTTTTATATTTTTATTATTATTTTTAAATATTACTTTTGGGAAACAGGCTGGATACATGTATCACCATTACTCATTATAATAAGGTGACAGTCTAAAACACTGACAAATTAAGTAGACCCAGATCAGAAAGCAATACTTCTCTAAAATGGGTATGCATACTGTACCAATTTCAGTTCATACTACTTGTGTCAACACATTTTAAAATGCATGCATCAACCTTGAACAATAAATTGGGTTTCATGCCATTTCAACAGTATATGGGTTATATCTAAGTATAACTGTGCTTATACATACTACAATTAAATTAGTATTGCTAAGAAATGTGCAGTACACTATGACCTGCTGTGGACAGAAATCCAGACTGCCTTTTCAAAGAGCAATGCAACAGTTCTAGTTATTCACACATGCAAATAATTAGAACTGCTGCATGGCTGTTTCCTTGATGCGCTATTAAAATGTGTTTACTTTTCATAACAAGAGGTTCATGATGGCCCTATATTGCTCACCTGATTAGTTAGATTGTTAATGTGTTTAAAACAACCATGTTTTTTAAGAAACATTTGTGCCAAATTTTAACAGTTTACAATTTACATATAAGAACAAGAGGCCCATGAGGGCCTTTGGTCAAAAGGAAACAAGCTCTCATGCATACATAGATACTGTATAAGTTTGGTAATCATTGGAATGAATGTATATTGTTTTATGGCGCATAGACAGCTAAGGTCATTTAGCGCACAATTAAATTTTATTATTCATGATCCCTGGATAAACAAATCAGTACTAGGTTAGAAAATGTGCCTTGCCCAAGGGCACTCCACTATGACCGAATTGCCGCAACTGGGGATCGAACCAGGGACACCCTGTTTCGAAATCCTTTACGCTGACCACTCGAGCACAGCAAATTCCTAGTAATCATTGGAACGTAAATGATGACTCTATCATGTTCACAAGGTCAATTATAGCAATTCAGCCAATTTAAAGGGTCATAATCCTGACATGCATAAATGGTTTTCGAAAGGAACCAAGCTCTCACAGATATCTAGCTACTGAATAAGTTTGGTAAGCACCAGGTGATAAATAATGATTTATTGTGCTCACAAGGTCAATTATAACTATTTTCCTGATTTTAAAGGGCCATAGTCGTGTCATGCATAAACATATCTGGCTGATCTCCGAAAGAAGCCGAGCTCTCACAGATATCTAGCTATTGAATAAGTTTGATAAACATAAGATAATGAATGAAGCTTTTATCGCGTTCACAAGGTCAATTATAACAATCTTGCCAATTTTAAAGGGCCATAATCCAGTTGTGCATTGATGGACCTGACTGGTTTACGAAAGGAACCGAGCTCTGGATAAGTTTGATATAAATCTAATTAAAATAAGAGTTTATCGTGTTATTAAGAAATTGTGGACGTATGGCAGACAAAGTGTGATTACAATATCTCACCTTGTCACTATGTGACAGGTGAGCAGATAAACGCATCAGAGAAATGAATAACAGATCTGCCAAAGCAAAAATAATTGTATCATTATATATCTATTGACCACTTGAAAACATCAATAACTCTTTACGATAAACATCAATCTGAGCATGCATATTATCTGATCAATCAGATCAAATTGCACAAAGGTGGAGGTTTGTCTGAATGTATTCTAGTCTCAAAGACCTTTGTTTCTGTTACAGAATGACACTCAACTATGCTACTTAAACTGTTTCATTGTGTGCTTATAGAAATACAGCAAACAGTGTTTATACACATATCCATTTACATCAAAATTTAAGACCAAGATTAGTAAAACATGCAGGTTTACAACATAGGAGCAAGTTTTAGTGTTACTCAAAATGAACATTTGTTTTCAAAGTGACTCTAAATGTTCATTTTTATAGCATTGCAAGCTTTGTTGTAACATTTTGAAAGTTGAATTGTAGAACAGTTAACAAGAGGGCCAAGATGGCCCTAAATCATGCACTCTTAGTGATAGTAAATTAGCAACAAATATTTAACTGCAAATATCTGTGAAAATTTGAACAGGAGCTCATGTATATGATATTGCAAGGAATGGACACTCTGTTAAAGAAATAGCTTATCAGTAAAGGTCATTTGTTTCTTGAAATGTAACAAGTTTTGTCGTTTTGTACCTTTCCTAATGCCACATTGCTGCCCTGTTTGTCAACAAAATCAATAAGGCTTCAACAGATTTTGTAAGAGGATCACTTTAAGAACATTACTGCCAAAATATCTTGGAATCTGACCAATGAACTTTATTGAGGAAAAGGTTTTGAAAGTTTGGGTACTTTTCTCAATTTCTGATGATGCAGCAATCAAAGTTCTACACATAATGCCTACACAGATTGTAAGTTTTTGAAGAGATTGAAAAACACCCATCAAAGAAAAATTCCTATAAAGTTACCTTGAAATTGGTAGAGTGGAATGGTAGGGGTTGTCATTTGTAGGTAAAGGTTCAATTTACCCCTTTTGTAATGACGCATGGTTGCTATGATCAGATTTTGTAACCAATCACAACAGCTTGAACAAATTCAAAAACTGTATTATGGTAAACAATTTTTTTTATCTAAGGACACGTTGTTCAATAAAAATTATTATAAGCAACATGTCAAAGTCCATACAGCAAACTTAAAACAAACGTACCATGTTTCGGTTATAATTTGGATTTACACCATTTCAACAGTATTTCAGTTATATACGGTTACCGAAACCATTTAACTTAACCCTTTACCACTGCAACAATTTTGCGGCAGATTGACTTTGAACATTATTTAAAAAATATCTCTATCATTGCATCAGAATGGATAAACTATTACTTAAAGTGGAAAACATTGTGATGAAAGGATAACTTGCTTGTTTTGAAATATATGTTTGCAAGTGTTTATGAAGGTCACGTTATCGTTACTTTTAGTAAATTAATACAGTGATTGTATTAAGTAGTAAATCGTATTCGTTTTGTTTGTGCAAGTATTGAATTTGAGAATGAATTCTCCTTTAGGCATTCAGAAAAATTAATATAGTCTCTTTCATCACAACATAATGTCTACAATTTATCACAGTTATTAAATTTAGATGGTTCAATGTTTTTAATAAATATCACTGGCGATGCTTTAGTATCTGATTTGGCTCTTGTATGATTCAATGAGGAAGTTAGCGATTGATTTAGAGTCAATATTTCTCATCATTGTTTTTAGAGTGTTGTTATCACTGTCCTGCCCTAAGATGTCACCAAAATGTTTATGTCGTAGTTCCTTGTAGCCTAGGCACGACACAAGGAAGTGTGTCTTGTCTTACGTGTCCTTGGTTACAGGTTCTTCTATCTAGTGGTACTCGGGTCTCCTGTATCACTCCAATTCTATGGATAGTGGGAAAACACAGCATCTGAATCACACCAATGCGGATCTTTGTTTTATTGACAATTGTCTATCTACATATTGCTCAGTTTTAAAGCAGTCTTTGAACAGTTTATACGTCTGCAGCTTTCGCGATTGATGTAACCCATCTCTCCAGGTTGTTTCCAGCTTGTGTCTCATACTAAGGTTCAAACACTTAATTATGTATTCACGCGACACATCTTTTATGGTATAAACATCAAAAAGGTTTATGAGGTAGTTGTCCTCCAGTATTTGCTTAACGTGTGCCACGTGTCCCCTGAAAGCGTTGTTTTGCCTTTATCCCAGACAAAACGCAATGTGCAACGCGTGAAACAGGTAAGCAAGATAGTCTATGCCAAAGACAAATTATATCAGTGTCTTCTGTAGAGTGGGCTATTAAGTCCTGTTTCACCGTCCAGGGCAATAAAAGAAGTTTGCTTTCGATGCCCAGAAATGTTTGTATAGCCATGTGTTGGAGTTTGTTCATGTCGTCACAGTTTTTAAATCCCCAAACACCAGCTGTGTAGGGAAACAATTGGAACAGTTTGATTGTTTACAGCCTTCAGATCCAATGGACCACAATTTTCTGACTTTGGCTATGATAGCTCCATCCGATCCATCCTTCTGGGAACTTCTGTCACATTGGAAATTTATAAATGATGTGTTACAGCACTGGAAAATAAAACAAAAGGTTAATAAATTAAATCTTCAAGATACTTTTTCGCCTTTTTACCCAATTGTGTGAAATTCAACAGGCGACTCATAAAATATTAATGACTATATAGCATTTCCCAACTCTGATTAGCGTAACTTAGGCCTCAATGATAAAGGGGAAAGCAGCTGGGTTTTTTAACTACAATACGTGTGTCCAGGCACGTAGCTGCTGTTACGCCAAAAAGCCCAAGCTTGTACATTATTTTCTTGATTCTACTTTTCTTCATATCAATAATTAATTCATTAAAGTACATGCATGATTTCTGTATAGCGGCTTGCAAATCCTATTCGGTCCAGCTACGCGCCTGGTGTCAGAGAGTTTTTTTATGTTATAGTAATATACTTAAAAACCTGTTAACTGAATGAAAAATTTAACTCTGGAAAATCAGTAACAATAACACGAGTCAACACACATTTTAAAACAAAAATTGCATTACACATCAATTAAATATCCTTTCCCAGATACAAAAGATAGACGACTTTATTGAGGTGTTATTAAGGCATATTTCTATAAATGAAAGTTATTGAAAGGAGTTTGTAACACTTTAACGAAAGTAGAAATAGCTGTCAAAATGAGTACAAAATAACTAGGGTACGAAGATAACTTTGTTTCAAATAAACAACATGGCAGATTGACAGTTCAATTGAACAATCACATTTTTTTATAAAAGCAAAACACAGAAATAATACTTACAGAGAGGCTATGCAACTTATTTCAAAACACCGAAATTGCATATAAAAGGAAAAACGAAAACATAACAGGTTTGCACGCTCGGGATACGTGGGAAATACCGGAATACATTGAAATATACCGAAATATACTGAATATATACCGAAATACTCTGAATTACACTCGTGTAGTACACAAATAAGCAGTTTTGAATCGACATACAGCACAGAAAAGTATTGTCTTTCATTACTTCATATTTGTTGAAATTTCCCGGGCTGGATTCCATCTTGTCAGCTGACAACTTTTCACCCGTTTTATCCTTTTGACAGGATTGTGTATTTCACACTTTACTTGTTTTATTGTTGTGTAGTGTTAATTCATTTTTTAATCGGACTGACCAACAACTCTAAGCGGTATTGATACATATAAAAGGCCATGAGTCGATTCAAAAATGCTTATTTGTGTAATAACACAAGTGTATTTCAGTATATTAAAGTCTATTTCTGTATATTCAGTATATTCCGGTATTAACACGTACCCCATATTTGAAGTTACCGGTAGCATATGTTAGTATATTCTTGCGCTATAAAAGACCATCAATTATACATATGTCAATGCGCTTTTGAAGATTAATTAAATCCTAATTATATTTTTTTCAATTTTCAGCAATTACTGGGTTCCTTTGATTGTACTTCAAGCGTAAGCGTTTAAAATCAGGTACTACATTGCGCGTAGGCTAATCATTTGGTACCGGTGTATCGGCAAATCGGTTGTGTGTACTTCGGTCGAAATAAGTGTAAGGATCAATTCTACCGCGTTCGATTATTTAAAACACTCTATTACATATCAATACGAAATTCCTTTCCAAAAACTAGACGACACTATACAACTTATAAGATAACTATTGTGTTTCTTTATCAATAATGCTGAATTATTTGAAAATGCAGTGCATATTGGTAGAACTACATTCAGGCGTAGGCAACATGAGAACTGGAATTAACGAGGTTAGCCCTGAGTTTCCCGTAACTATACTTCTTTGGTAAACCAAAGAAATAAAAACACAAATCGTGAAAGGAATCTCGGTCCAAACAGTGTTGATGAAGGTACTAGTTATCTTCACTTATGTATCCACAACGAAAAGAATGTGAACCTAGATGATAGTGTTGCTCTAAACTTAGAAAAACGCACTTCAATTTGAACAATTCTGGAATCAGCTGAAATAGCATGTCCCTTAAGCGTATCTATGAAACAGTTGTTCTATCGAAGGCGCTTTACGGTAGTGATTTGTGGAACGGCCTGTGACACATATTCAGTCTCTGGAACGAGCACATAAGCAGTGTATGAAACACATACAGGGCATGCCGCGTTCAACACCTACTGTAATCGCCTTGAGCTGTTTAGGTATCATGTTTTTAGAAAATTATATGGACAAGAGAAAGCTAGTTCTTTTTGGTCAAGTATGTAAATTGTATTCTGATAAGCGGATCAAAGATATGTTTAACTACAGACTTCAATGCTTTATGCAGAAACCAAGCAAAGCAAAAGGCTTTATGCCCGACATCTACCGAGTGTTGGGAAAGTACGGTTTGACAAATATACTAACGGAATATTTGTCAAGTTCATACTTTCCCAACCCCTATTCATGGAAGAAAGTTGTTAATCAGTCTTTGAATGCGTACATGAAAAACCAAATAATAACCACAATAGAAAACAACAAGGCTTTACATAGTTTTAAACTTCTGCACTATGACTTTTCACCATGCAATATATGGTACTTCACTATAATAAATAATATTATAGGAGTCATTTGAAAGGTTTGAAATACCGCTATACGGTAATACATGTAATTTCCAGGTTGTTTTCTAAAAAGTATAATACATACTGTCCAAACTGTAAAGAGTCTGTTGTATGTGTAGCTACACACCTACTACTATTTTGTTCTGTAAACGAACCAATACGAGAGAAGCTTTGGGTACAGCCTTTCTCTTCCCTAGGAGAAACCGATTTCAACGCATTTGTTTGTATGAAAACCGACGAACAAATCATTGAACTGTTATCTGGCTGTATGTCATTTGTTGTCGATGATGACTCCCGAGTCGCATGTTTTAAACAGTGCCTGAAGTATGTTCAGTAAGAATAGTGTGTGTATATCTATTTCTTAAAGGTATATATATATATATATATATATCGAGTATGCTCAATGCGGATATGTGTATATGTACATATAGGTATATATACATCTATATGTATGTATATATGTATGTGTGTGTGTGCATGTATATATGTGTGTAAATATTAATTTATAATTTCTGTATTTACCATTATTTGCTCATACATTGTGGGCTGTGTGCATGCATGTGTTCGTGCGTGAGTGCAAGCGTGTTTGTTAATCAAATTGTTTATTGTATTGTCGACATACCACTTTTAACAGACAATAACATGATAGTTATGTGACACATTCTAGCATCCCATATAACATAGGCTACCATATCCTCTGGTAATTCTTTTGTGAAAAGAATTGCCTGATGGATATTCAACTTACAAAACATTTGAAATGCTGCTGTTCCTTGAGTTTTGTTTCGTTAAGGATCAGCATCAACTTTCTTACATACAGATATAGTCGCGTAGCATGCGTGCAATAAATGATTAACCTGCACCTCATCATGATCCTTTTCCATTATTGCATCCACAACCATCAAACAAATCCCTCCAACACACATATACACACATGCTTAAATTGCGTATGTTCGATGTTACTTGTATGTCTCTTGTAGCAACCTGTAGATAACTAATATGTGGACGGTTTACTGTTATTTGTTTTATTTGTCGTACTATGTATGTATGTATTTACTCTTCATTTATGCCGAGGAAATAAAATATATCTATCTTTCTATCTATAAATGAATGTATGATTTCTGAAAGAAGTTTTGAGCAATTTCTTCTTTTGCCACAATGTTTTAAAAGTCGTCTTCTTCTGCAGAGGCGTCAGAGTGTGTATATATGCGGGAAAAGATTAAGAAGGAGTAAAAAGGTATTTTTGCAAGAATATCATTGTTTTGGCTTAACATACATAACCCCATGTCGTGGGTACTCAAAATAATTATCTTAGTGAGACGACTTTTTAATACCCAAAACATAGGGTTTGAGGGTCGTCAAAGGAGTTTGGAGAGTGAAATACATTGTACACGCGTTATCTAGAGCTCTGATAGGATGGACTATACATTTTCACAGTTTCATCCGAGTCCTCCCTGTTCTTCTAGATCAAGATAAGCAATTATAAGCTTACCAAAGTAGTCTCTCAAAATGTCACTTCTGTTGAGCAAATAGCAACCTCTTTAGAACCACATTCTCCATATTCTTACGAAGAGCAAACAGTAAATATTAAAAAAAGTCAGGTTATTTTGGAGGAATAGAGTGGAAAACATTGCACGAAAAGAAGACATTTGGTCTCCATTAGTAATTTCTCCATTTCCCATAATGTTTTCCTAAATTGTCAGCATTCAGATGACTCGAAAAGTGATTCTATTCGGAGAATGTTTAAATCTCTTAAGAGCAACACCTCTTTAGAACGGCTGTACATCTTTAGCCCTTTCCCACATAAAAACGCATTCTGACGCCTCTGCAGCAGATAACTTTTGAAAACATTATGACAAAAGGAGAAATTGCTCAAAACGAGCAATTTCCACTTTTGCCACAGTGTTCTCAACTCTTTTCAGTAATTAAACCTTCATTTATAGAGCTTTCCTTAGAATTGTACTAGATACTTTCAAAGTTGTCTGCTGCAGATCTTTTGTATGTGGGAAAGGTTTAACTTGCCTCTGTACGGTGTTGGTCTGGGGAGGGGAAACTGTATGTGTCTATGACGAATATGAGGTGCTGCCTAGCTCTTTTACCTTGATGTGATACCAACATACAATACAATACAGAAGCAACAAGACCCCTTTTGCCATGATAGGGCTAAAACATAATGAACTTCACCTCAAGAAAAAAAGAATGCCTTTCATACTTAAATATAGATAATGCCGTTTTCTTTAAATCCCCATTGTAGGGTACAAACAAAATTCATATTTAGACTTAATGGCACAAGTTTTAACCATTTCTCACATTGTGAAAGAGTGGTGCAGAGGTAGAGCGTCGGCCTTTCGTATCAAAGGTCCCTGGTTGAGTGGATCCTGACTCTGGGATGTTCCCTTACAAACGGCGCGGGTACTGGTTAAGTCTACAGGAAGCAGACATCGAGAAAGATTAATCTAAGCCAGGGCCTTTTTTCCAGAAATTGGGAAGAAGCCTTAGCCTTCCATTTTGGGAAATTTAAGCACGATTTTCGCCCAAATTGGTCAAAGGTGGAGCGACATTTAAACAACAAACAAAATCATGGACATATCATTAACAGTATTTATTCACTTCAGACTAGAGATTACAGCGGACTGCGAAAATATTTTGCAGACATGTTTGGAAATTCGCCTCGAAAGAGGAATTTAAATTATCCCATTTAATATAGCTGGAATAATTATGTCAGAAAATTGGGAAATTATTTTTTTATTTTGAGAAATTCGCTGACAAAATTGGGAAAAAAAGAGGGTATTTTCGATTGGGAAGACACCTTTTAAAGGTGTCACTTATATAAGGTAAAAAGGCCCTGTAAGCCAAAGGCTTGTTTCGCAATCGATATAAAATAAATAGAGTTTATACGGGGAAACAAATCGACGGCCAACGGGGAAACCGGCGATGTTTCCTGTCAATAGGTAATGTGTATGAACTTTGCAAAATTTTGCTATACCGTCTTTCCAAAAATTGTGTCCAGAATGGATTTTTCGATGCAGTCACGATTCTGCTACAGTGCTACGTTTTGATTGGACGAAAAGAAAATATCGTAACAAAAACAACTTCTAGAGAAAATAATTAAATATGATAATACGTACTCGATAAAGGAACGAGCACAAGTAAATTTATATGTGATCATTTCCGTTTAATAACACTCGTCGTCTATTTCTAAAACGTGTTCAAATAACAACTCCTAGTAAGAGTTTTTTGACTTTCCGGAAGTTTAAAATCCAAATTCCTGTAATATGACGTCATATTATGACGTCATTCTATTAGTGGTGCAGAGGTAGAGCGTCGGCCTCTTGTATCAAAGGTCCCTGGTTCGAGTCCCGTGATGATGGGTCCTGACTTTGGGATTTTTTCACACAAACGGCGTGAGTACTGGTTAAGTCTCCAGGAAGCAGACATCGAGCGTGATTAATATAAGCTAAAAGCTTGTTTTTGTTTCACAATCGATGTAAAATAAATTTATAAATTTAAACTAAATGAACCAAAAGGAAAACGACAGAAATTATAGGAAACGTTAGTTTTGACTTGTCACAAATGTAGTTCCGTGAATTATGGAATCGTTTTATTTGAAGTACTTTATGAAGAGCAAGTTGATTATTTGTTGTACCTGTCATCATAATGTCATGGATGTAAAATCTTGGCTATATTTTAAAGTTAAATATAAGCTTAACCATGGCGGTAAGAACAACTGCATATTTCCAAATATAATGAACATTAAACTTAAAAACACCGGCGTATTTGTCGGTTGGCAAATATTGATGTGGTGGATCACGAGAAAAATCATTTATGAACCTGTCTCTACCTGGGACTAGGTCGTTTTAGACGTTTTTCTGCGGAAATTATAGCCCGATTCGAGCGAGGGGGTAAAATGCCGTTGCACACCTTGTCATTATTATTACACTATATGGACGTATAGAGGGACTATTTATAGTAACACGTGTAGGATTCCCCAAATTACCATTACGATCATTTTTATCAAAGAGTATAGACACTACAGAGATACTTTTTGAGTATTTAACGAGGTATTGTGTGTATTTATAGAAATTCGGACGCCTGTGCTTACGCCCGAACCTAAATGTTGACTGTAGCCAAAGAAGGACGCGACGTCATTTCCGTAGCACTTCATCTTGGCGTAACGTCAATGGAGCGACGTCGTTTCCCGCACAAAAGTGGTATCAACATGAAAGACCCCATATTCCTATACATGAGCTAATGACTTACTCATTCATAGTATAATTATTTATCAAAAATTGTGACAAAAGGATAACTTTCTCATAAGGAGCAATTGTTCTTTTGGCGACAATCTTTTCCTAAATCGTCTGTTGCAAAGGCCTCAGAAACCGTCTCTAATTGGGAAAGGGTTTAGCAGAAATGTGACCCCTTACATAATTTGCTCCAGTCATATTGACTGGTTGAAAACGGCAGTCGCCAGGTGGCATCAGAAAAGGGCTGATCTATTTGCTTCTTTACCATAATGCAGGTGATCGATTAAGGATCATCTTGGTCCTCATGTTTTAACCTAGTTCATTATAAATGTATTCCTTGATTTTTGAAAGTCTTTACTTTATTATTTTCTGTTCGTAATAATAATAGACGACAGCAATACGAATTCCAAATATGTTTTGATAATGCAAGAAACATGACATTAACATTATAATTGTCTAGTCAATTACTTATAAATCCTTTTTTATGGCCAAAGTATGCTCTTTAATTTTTGTTCATAACTATCTTGCGTTTTATTCCTATAGATATATTAGAAAATGGTATAACTCCTTAATCTTGCATTATACTGTTTTTCCCCGATATGCTGATTTAAATTCAATATCTTTGATTACATTATGAAGCAAAATGTAGTAGTTCTTTATTGCCTCCATTAACGGAGAGTGTTACATACATACAATTTATACGAAAGACAAAACATTACAAACATAAAAAAGGCATGTGATAAAATAGAACATTAGTGAAATCAAACAATGCAGTATGCAATACTATACACACATGCATACATTCCTTTGTTAGCAATGTTTTTGTTTTTTTCATTACGGGTTTCAAAACATATACATTTCGAAGACATTTAAACCAATCCTTGAATAGCTATTGAGTAAGCAAAATAATTAAAATCCGGAACTAAATGTTAAACAGTGTTGAAAAGGTATGCTTTGTAAGAGCAATAATTTTTTCAGCTTTTTCCAGTAATTAATTATAACTAACTTTATAGAGATTTTCTGCGTTTTTGCCTCGATGGTTTTTTAGTTCGTCTGCTGCAGATTTGTTGTATGTGGGAAAGTTTCGACATAAGCCTGACAAAGTGAGGAGGTACAAGTCGACTTTAGAGAACAGTGCAGATCCAAGATATCCGCGTTTACCATATTATTCACATGGAATTGATAAGAAACTTCGGATGCCAACTTGTGTAGATTCAAATAAGACGGTGTAGACTGATTGACATACGGTTACGTATCCGAAGGAGTATTGTTTAGAAATGCCAACTTGTATGCTGCCCCCGCGCTGACTCATATGTGATATAGTGTATGGTAGGGGTAGACCCTTCTTTGTAAACGCAGTGTTCCAAATAAAGAGTGTTCCCCTGTGCACATAGAAGGCGGTTTAACCCCTGTAACTTTTTTGTTGAAAATTTGATGCCCATATTCAGGTCATTGTTATTTTCTTGTAAGTAAATAATGAAAAAAAAAAATTCTGAACTTTCTTCAATTATTAGGAGTTACAATTTTGATATGATAAGTTAAGTATTAAATCGATCCTATGCGGATCCTGGTATTTTATCGTGGTAGATAAGAAGTTATTCGTGACATAAACTAAAATAGCGCATCGAAACGTTTATACGAGAATATGGTTTTAATCGATATGACAAACAATCAATGTTTCGTGTACCAGAGAATGTGTATTGATATATATGCAGAATCTCTTACACTTTGTAATTGTGTTAGTGTAGGTGTTTTTTTTTAAAAATCGAATCGTTCTTCTGTTTTAAAATGGGTGCTATGTATATTTCGTTGATTGTCTTAACTGGATTTATATTTATTGGTAAGTCAAGATAATTATATATATATATTCTTTATTCCTTCAATAATGAAGAGCATTACAATACATAGAATACGAACAGAATACCTAACACATAGTATTATACATGAGAACAAGTTAACACATCAAGAAAAAAAAAATATTGAGACGATATCTTTTGAGTACCCACAGCATAGGGTTAGAGGGTCAAATAAGGATTTTAGAACATGCAAAACGCCCCTTATATAGAGCTCTAGACTTATTATACTGCTTCATCATTTTATATTTCAAACATTAACTATGTTACCTACTAAATAAAAGTATACTTATTGAATATAGATGAAAGCACTTTTGTTTAAAGGAGAAACACAACAACAGTTATAATTTTTCTAATGAAAAGAAAATGTTTCTGAATGCAGGCCTTACTATAATATAACCCGCATTCCAGAAGTAATATGACGAAGTAAGGCAGAATTTGAGCTTCCTCCGAGACAAGATGACGAGAAATCATTCTGCAGATTGGTGTATGCTTAAGGACGTATAGATAAGAATACATCATTTAAGAAAAAAACTAAAGGCTATATCTTAAGACAGCGTTAAAAACATTTTGATTAAGGGCGAAATTGTTCACTACGAGCAATTTAACCTTTTATCAGAATGATCTTAAGTGCCTGCTATTGCTGATGGGTCAAAAGTCGTCTAGATTAGGGAAAAGGTCAAAGCAACATCAAAAAGTAACTATATACATCACATATCAAAACACAAAAGAACAAGCACATAACAATGAGGATGGATAATCATAATTACAATTACATATTACACATACACACAAATTCAAAGAAAACCTTTCGAATACAAGATAAATATTTTTGATTGCACGACAAGTTATATGATGGAGTCCGCTTTCCAGAAATAATATGAATAGGTAATGCAGAATTGGAATTCTCGTCCGAAACGAATTGCCGAGAATTCACACTGCAGATGAATGGATGGATATATGGGGCTGGTGAATGGATGGATAAGTGAATGTATGGATAACTGGACGGCAGGATGGTGAGGTAGATAGGTGGCTGGACGGATAAGTTGATAGATTGGTTGGATCATGGGTGGATGAGTGAGTGACTCACACGGTATACGATTGAATGAAGTAGCATTGTGTGAATGAATAAAGGAATGAACGAGTAGTATGTCTGACATAAATGTTAATATAACTACACTAGAAATGTGTATAGTCTCGATAAAGACACCTCGTGTCTGTTCTTTTTAAAGACCACAGCCTCAATAGCAGACAACATAAATATCAAGGAAAGCATATCACATAGTTTTTACATAATGGGACAGTCCACCTAACAGATCTACCACCTGTGAAACAGGGGATTGAGATTTGAGTTCATGGAATACTGCAATATCTGTAACACCAATGATTGACTTCTACGAATGATACCTAGTACTGTTGTTGCAAATGCAGTGAAGTATAAGATGCGCAATCGGGAGTTCCGTCAATAGCGTGCATTTAGGACAGATACGAGATTTTTTAAAACCACTTTATTAATTACCCCTTTCCCACATACGGCAACAAATCTGCAGCAGACGACTTTGAAAAATCTCAGCAAAAATATAGAAAACCACTATAAATTGAAGTTGAATTATTGAAAAAAGTTAAAAACATTGTGGCAAAAAGGAGAAATTACTCGTTATGAGCAATTCCTCCTTTTTTCACAATTTTTTCCAAAAGTCGTCTGCAGCAGATGCGTCAAATTGCATCTATCCCAAAGGATACAAATACGATAGATAGATACTGCTTTATCCCTTTCCCACATACAACAAATCTGCAGCAGACAACTTAAAAAATCATAGTGGCAAAACCCAGAAAATATCCATAAAATAAAGCTTAATTAAATAAAGTTGAAAACATTGTGGCCAAAGGAGAAATTGCTCATTATGAGCAATTTCTCCTTTGGCCACAATGTTTTCAAAAGTCGTCTGCTGCTACTGCGTCAAAATGCGTCTGTAAGTGGGAAAGGGTTATAGAAGATTCTTTAAACCTATCTATGACTAATTGCCGAACAATACAGAACTAGATCAGACCAGAAAAATATAAATTGATCGCGTCTGTTGATCACGGAAGTTACTTTTTAAATTACTTACGAAACTTTCAAGGTGTTGCATCATTTCTTCTGACTTGTCATGAGTGGGGCCGGGCCGTGTCTGTGTATTTCAATGATATTGACTGAAATCAGTCTATTATGTTAATCGTTTTCTCTCATACATATATATACAGACGCTTTCTGATGCCTATGCAGCAGCCGACCTTTGAAAGCATTGTGCTAAGAGGAGATATTTCTCACTTGCTCCTTTTGCCAAAATGTTTTCAATTGTGTTCAGTAATTAAACGTCCATTTACATAGATTTGTTTCAAGTTGGGGTCTGACAGACCCTTCCGAATATACAACAAATCTGCAAATAAAGACTTGAAAACATCAAATGTTACAATGTATACCCCGTTTTCAAATAACCTTGGATATAGAGTAGAAGAACTTAAAAGAAATGCATTTACACCATATTTTCTGATGCTGCAGCAACTATATACATATATACTTAAACAAATTGAACAATTCTGAAAGGTAAAACTATTCAGCGAAGGTGTGAGGAAGTTATTTGTCGTTTCTGCTTAATGGCATTACGCCTAAATCAATTTGGATCGCAGATTATGCCTGGACAAAACATATCAGATAAATGAAATTCATATGGGTGGTACATTTTAAACAATTCCCCTTTTGCCACAATATTTTCGAGTTGTCTGCCACTGATGCGTCAAAATATTTTCTGTAAGGGGGAAAGTGTTTAAAGAGTTAAAGTGTTAAATTTCCTTTTTAGCTCACCGGAGCACAAAGTGCTCAAGGTGAGTTATTGTGATCGCCTTTTGTCCGGCGTCCGTCGTTCGTCGTTCGTCGTTCGTCGTCCGTCGTCCGTCGTCCGTCGGTCGTCGTTCGTCGTTCGTCGTCCGTCGTCCGTCGTCCGTCGGTCGTCGTCCGTCGTCAACATTTGCTTGTTAAAACTCTAGAGGCAACATGTTGCATCCAATCCTCTTGAAAGTTTATCAGAACATACATCTCTATCAAATCTAGGCCAAATTCGAAACTGGGTCATTTGGGGTCACAAACTAGGTCACTAGATCAATTTAAATGAAAATCTTGTTAACACTCTGGAAGCCGCATTTTTGGCTTGAGCATGTTAAAACTTTGTCAGAATGTTTGTTTTACTGATATCTAGGCCACTAGGCCAAATTGAAGTAAAATCTTGTTAACACTCTAGAGGTCTCAAGTTTTGTTTCAGCAGCTTGAAATTTTGTCAGAGTGTTTGTCTTAATAATATCTAGGTCAAGATTGACTATGGGTTATATTGAATCAGAAACTAGGTTACTAGGCCAAACTAAAAGGAAATATTATTAACACTGTAAAAGCCGCATTTTATGCTTTAGCATGCTTATCTTAGTGATATCTAGGCCAAGTTAAAATATTGGTTATACTGGGGCAAATTAATGGAAAATCTTGTTAACACTCTTGAGGCCGCATTTTTTGCTTCAGCAGCTTGAACTATTTTCAGAATGTTTGTCTGAATGATATCTAGGTCAAATCCGAATATAGGTCATGTCGGGTCAAAGGCTAGGTCACTAGGCCAACTTTAAGGAAAATCTTGTTAACACTCTTGAAGCTGCATTTAAACTTGAGCATGTTGAAACTTTATCAGTTTGTCCTGATGATATCTAAGCCAAGTTCGAATATGGGTCATGTCCTGTCATAAACTAGGTCACTAGAACAATCTTGTTAACACTCTGGAAGCCGCATTTTTGCTTGAGTATGTTGAAACTTTGTCAAAATATTTGTCTTGATGATAATTAGGAATCCGCTGTGGTCGAATGGTTAGCGTCGGTTATTTCGAAACCGGGTGTCCCGGGTTCGATCCCCAGTCGCAGCACTACGGTCATGGTGGAGTGCCCTTGGGCAAGGCACATTTTCTAGCCTAGAACTGGTTTGTTAACCCAGGGATCATGAATAATTAAATTTAATTGCGCGCTAAATGACCTCAGCGGTCGATGCGCCATAAAACAATATACATTCATTCATTCATTGATGATAATTAGGGTAAGTTCGAATATGGGTCAGGTCAGGTCAACAACTAAGTCACTAGGCCAAATTGTAAAACAATCTAGTTAACACTATAGAGATCTCATTTTTGACTTGAGCAGCATGAAATTTTGTCAGAAAGTTTGTCTTGATGATATTGCCATTGGCTCTGCAAGAGTTAAGTCTTAAATAGCCCATACTCAGGTAAGCGATTCCAGGGCCTCATGGACCTCTTGTTTATAATATTTCTCAATATCTATGAATAGATTTGTCACTATATCCTAGCTCCACTGCCAGTTGATCTTATTTCATGGCTAATTGTCGGACGTGCATGCATCCTTTTGCTTCAAACGACGTCTCCTCTGTTACCACAGAGCCAATTGGACTGAAAGTTCACATGTAGCATCCTCTCAGTGTCTTCTCCTAAATTCCTACAAAATTCGGGATCCATTCAAAATTCTCGTTTTCATGACAATCGAAAGAAAATACTTATTATTATCCAAAACTGGTATGCTGATTTCCTAATAATTATGTAGAAATAGTCCTTGTGTGACCGTCTATCATATTCCTTTAAGCCATGTTGATGTATCGTATAACGTGGCCGCCTGGGGCTTGGCTGTTAGCCTTATATTTGCTTAATTGAAAACTTAAAATAGTGGCCACCAGGGGGCGGGGTCTGTTTTGCATTGTATGGCTAAAGTGGTTTAAATGCCTATTGACAGTGGAGCGATACTGGCCCTTTTAATAAACATTTCTTTTTTCACCAATAGTTCTTCTTGTTGATTTAGGTTTGTTCATCATGATGATGCATATAACATAGAATAAAATCAAATTCATAATTCATATCACACAAACCACAATTATTCCACGAGAGTAAAGCTACCTTATGACTGACGTCGACACGCACAACTGACGGGACTTGGCCATCCCCTATACCACATTAGACTGACTGTCAACAGTAGTAGGCACAACATCTGCGTAACTACTGTTTCAAGAGCTACGAATACGAGAGGAATCGGGAGCTAGCCTGCGGCTCGCCTTTTGTACGTATCTTCTATCCTTGGGTCCTTACCCATCTTGGTCCTATACAACTTGTAAAACAACCTATTAGACCATAAGCATGTAGTTATTTAAGCTTTTCTCTTTCTAGACTCGTAAGAGAATTAACAACTTTAATGTTATTATTACGTATAGCTTTTCGGACTCGGAAAATATCAAGCTTATGACTTAGCTTGGGAAATGTGACAATAACTATTCTATACTTGTTTGGTTTAATAATACGTACACGCCAATCAGATACAATAGGTCCAAATAGATCATGGTTCTCACTAGGACAAGCAACTCTCACTAGGCCAAATTTAAGGGAAATTTTGTTAACACTCTGGAAGCATTATTCTTTAACTTAAGCATGTTGGAAATTTGTCAGAATAACTGTCTCGATGAACTTACCTGACGGCAAACTGAATTATTGGGATTGACTTTGTGGTTGGCTAAACTCAGGGGAGCGATCCAGTGCCATCATGGCCTCTTGTTTTCATTATAAGAAAACACACTTGATAAGACCAATGATATGCACGTTGATTCTGTTTAAATGCATAGTAATAGACGTCGTCAAATTGTACAAGTTTGCCTTTGCGTTTGTTTTGGTTTTATGGTGTTTTACGCCGCACTCACCAATTCAAGTTATATTAAGGTTTTTAATTGTTGGGTAAGTTACCAGTACCTCTGGTCCATTTATCCTTACAACACATCTCTGAGTGCCAAGGAGGGAAAGACATTACCACCATTTATTTTAAATCTTCGATATGAGCCGGTCTGGGATCTAACCCGCGACCTCCCGAACCAAACGCGGAAGCTTTGTCACTCCATCACCGAAACGATCCTACCTTGACATTAAGGTCAGCAATGTATAGTTAAACAACCACATTATCTTTGACAAAGACTCTCTTTTTTGGTTTACAACAACAACAGCTTTTCCGAACATTTTAAAAATACATAGTTCTCAGAACTACAATAATTAAATCATGAACTCGATATAATCAGATCATACAAAGGCATCAACGACATATGGTTGTCAAACTCAAATTCCTTGGTGTTTTCCTAATTATCACATTTTCTTTTAATATACTCTATTAATGCTCATCATATGGCCGACAAGGGAGATAATTAATGTAGTTCTAGGAACTATGTATTCCTACAACATGTTGGTTAAACAAAAACATATGTCTCCCCTTTGGCAGTTTGTCAGTAAAACTGATACAGGATGTTTGAATAAAACCAGTATGGCAGAGACACTATTTACTTTGGCAAAAATCAAGGACGTAGATAAGGAAGATGTTAAAACATTGATCAAAGTCTTTAGAACATATTTTTGTTTGTTAATAGATGCATCAAACAACTTATCTTTAAAACAGCTTTTGTCTGTAGTCAAACTGTAGTTATTTGACAACATTGAAAGTGTACAAAAAAGTGTAATGTGCATAACTTTTGACCAGGTGTATATTATTTACATTGAGTAATAAGCGAAGAGAAATATTGTGCCGGCAGAAACCGTTTTATTTTTCCTGATATGAATACCGAGCCCTACAAAAGAGGCATTTTACACATTCTGAAATTCTTATTTGACACTCATACCCTATGTTGTTGGAACTCAAAATAATCGTCTTCGTGAAACAATTATTTTGAGTACCCACAGCAAAGGGTTCGGTTGAACAACAAGAGAGATAGCGTGGGGAAAAGACAAAATTAATGTACTCCCCATTTGGAGTTCCCTGTATAATGATCATTTGATCTTATCTTTTTTACCAGGAGCTACTAGATGTGAAATACAGAATTTAAAGATCTCCCAGGACGTAGTGTACATGACCAATAGAACAGTAAAGTTGTTATGCAGTTTCAAGGATCCTGATCCCGAACCGGACATCACCTTCATCTGGCATCACGACGACAACCCGAAACCACTGGTCACTGCAGCCCCGAATTTCCTGGATGATTCCAACCAACGATTCGCATACCAGTTGATAATACATAACGCCAGAAGGAAGGATGCGGGCAAATACAGCTGTAATGTTGAAGGAGATGAGTCCGTTGTCGCCACGACCCTGATGGAAGTATCAGGTATTAAAAAAGAACTAACCCTTTTCGACATACAACACATCTGCAGCAGACGACATTTTCGTAATGAGAAATGTATCCTTTTGCCACAGTGTAGCTCCACTGTCTGAAAGCCAGGGGCTATTTTGCCTTATATGGCTATAGTGAAAACTTAAAAAATCTTCTCCTCCGAAAGTGTCTGGCCGATTTTCAAATAATCTTGTTGAAGTGTTTCTTGGGTGACCCCTATCGGATTCTTTAGTGTCAGGCCGATTTTCAGATAATGTTGTAGAAATGTTCATTCGGTGATCCTCTATCGGATTCCTTTAAGCTATGTTGATTGGTTGAAAAACATGGCCGCCAGGGGGCAGGGCTGTTTTGCCTTATATGGCTATATTGAAAATTTAAAAATCTTCTCGGACGAAATTATCTGGCCGATTTTCAAATTATTTGTAGAAATGTTCCTTTGGTAACTCTCTATCAGATTATATCAAGCCATGTTGATTGGTGTTAAAATGTGGCTGCCAGGGGGCAGGGCTGTTAGCCTTATATTGGCCTTAGTTAAAACTTTAAAAATCTTCTCCTCCCATACTATTTGGCCGATTTTCAATTAATTTGCAGAAATGTTCCTTGGGTTACACTCTACGAGATTCCTTCCAGATTTGTCAACAAACATGGCCACCAGGGGCTTGGCTGTTTAGAGATTTAATGTTTGCCTAATTGTATTGAAGGGATACTGGCCCTCTTGGGCCTCTTGTTTAGAATTTATTCTTAAAGTAAGGTTTTACATGATGAGATGTTCCATATTTTTCTTCAAACGTTTCAAAGTCGTCTGCTGCTGATGTGTTGTATGTGGGAAAGGGTGGGGGTCATTTATCTATGTTCCCATTCCCAAGCTATGTTCCTATGTATTATACATGGTTTCTTTTTCACAAGAAGAAAATCGATTTACAAAAGATTTCTGTATCTTTAGTTGACGACGATCCAGCTGTAGGAGAAATTGGCTTGAACCTGGAATTGAATCTTCTGAAGAGTCCTAACCCAGATGTTCGATGTTTCACGGCCAACAAACCTTCCAAAGAGGCTCTAGGTTGTAAGATGAAAATTAAAGTTACTGGTAAGTGCCCTGATGTACATGTGGGTGACTGAAAATTTGAAAAAAGGAGTAATTTCTCCTTTTCACACAATGATTTGTATTCTGTCAATGCTTTTAGCTCACCTGAGCACGAAGTGCTCAATGTGAGTTATT
This sequence comes from Serripes groenlandicus, assembly GCA_031761405.1. Classification (NCBI taxonomy): domain Eukaryota; kingdom Metazoa; phylum Mollusca; class Bivalvia; order Cardiida; family Cardiidae; genus Serripes; species Serripes groenlandicus. The sequence goes on from JASEVX010000001.1 coordinate 243,549,432, forward strand.
ATGATCGCCTTTTGTCCGGCGTCCGTCGTTCGTCGACATCTCCTCAGTAACCATTGGGTCAGTTGGGATGAAATTTCACAGAAAGCATCCTCACAATGACCTTACAAGAATTACTTCAAATGTTTTGGATCCTTGCAGAATTCTGGGTCCATGGCAACCAAACGGGGAAAAAAGTCTTCTTCTCCCAAACTGGTAGGCCGATTTTCAATTTATTTTGTAGAAATATACCTTGGATGACCCTCTATCAGATTCCTTCAAGCCATGTTGATTGTTCGAACACTATGGCTTCCAGGGGGCGGGGCTATTTTGCCTAATATGGCTAAAGAGAACATTTAAAAAGACTTCTCCTCCGAAAGTGTCTGGCCGATTTTCAAATAAGTGTGTAGAAATGTTCCTCTGGTGACCCTCTATCAGATTCCTACAAGCTTTGTTGATTGGTTGAAAAATATGGCCACCAGGGAACAGGGCTGTTTTGCCGTATATGGCTATAGTGAAAACTTAAAAATCTTCCCCAACGAAAGTATCTGGCCGATTTTCAAATTATTTTGTAGAAATGTTCCTTGGGTGATTTTCTATCAGACTCCACCAAGCCATGTTGATTGGTGTTACAATATGGCTGACAGGTGGGTGGGGGAGGGGTGGGCTGGCGGTAGGTGTCGTCTGTTAGCTGTATATTGGCTTTAGTGAAAACTTTAAAAATCTTCTCCTCCAAAATTGTTTGGCCGATTTTCAAATAATTTTGCAGAAATGTTCCTTCGGCGACATTTTACGAGATTCCTTTAAGCTATGGTGATTGGTCAAAAAACATGGCCACCAGGGGCGGGGCTGTTTCGAGATTTTATTTTTGCCTAATGGCAGTGGAGGGATACTGGCCCTCTTGTGCCTCTTCACATTGCATAAGTCAGGTGAGCGATCCAGGGCCATATTGGCCCTCTTGTTTTCAAGTTGTTAGTCTTGCAGCAGAAAACTTTTGTTATCATTTAGAAAGGAAATGGTGTTAAACCTTTCCCACACACAGACGATTACTGACGCCTCTGCAGCTGACGACATTTGAAAACATTTCGGCAAAAGGAGAAATTGTTCTTGATGAGTAATTTTTAACTCCACTGGCTGAAAGCCAGTCGAGCCTATGTCATGTCGAATTGGCCGTCGTGCGTCCGTGCATGTGTGCGTCAACCTTTTGCTTCAAACGACTTCTCCTCCCTAACCACTAACCAATTGGGATGAAACTTCATTGGAAGCATCCTCTCAATGTCCTCTACTAAATTCCTTCAAATTCTTTGGAACCATGCAACATTCTGGCTTCCATGGCAACCGAAAGAAAAAACTTTAAAATTCCTCTTCTCCAAAAATGTTTGGCGGATATTCAATTTTTGTAGAAATGTACCTTTGATGACCCTCTATCAGATTCATTCAAGCAATGTTGATTGGTAAAAAAAAAAAATGGGCGGGGCTGTTTTGCCGTATATGGCTATAGTAAAAACTTAATAAATCTTCTCCTCCGAAGATGTCAGGCAGGCCGATTTTCAAATAATTTGTAGAAATGTTCCTCGGGTGACTCTCTATCTGATTACCTTAAGCCATGTTGATTGGTCGAAAACTATGGCCGCCAGGGGGCGGGGGTATTTCGCCTTATATAGCTATAGTGAAAACTTAAAATGTCTTCTCCTCCGAAAGTGTCTGACTAATTTTCAAATAATTTCGTAGAAACTTTCCTTGAGTGACCCTCTATCAGATTCCTTCAAGCAATGTTGATTGGTTGAAATACATGTTAGCCTTATATTGGCGTTAGTGAAAACTTTAACAATCTTCTCCTCCCAAACTATTTGGCCGATTTTCAAATAATTTTGCAGATATGTTCCTTGGGTGACACTTTTTGAGATTCATTCAAGCTATGGTGATTGGTCAAAAAACATGGCCACCAGGGGGCTGGGCTGTTTGGAGATTTAATTTTTGCCTATGTCAGTGGCGCGATATTGGCCCCCTTTGGCCTTTTGTTTCCATTCGCCACAAAGTTTTCAACTCTTGTCAATAATAACACTTAGATGAATAGATAATAACCCTTTCCCACATACATCGCTTTCCTATATCTCTGCAGCTGACGACATTTGAAAACATTTTGGCAAACGGAGAAATTGCTTATGATGAGTAATATTTTCCATTCGCCACAATGTTTTCAACTCTTGTCAATAATAATACTTTGATGTATAGATAATAACCTTTACCCACATACATCGCTTTCCTATGCCTCTGCAGCTGACGACATTTTGGCAAAAGGAGAATTTGCTCTTGATGAGTAATTTTTTCCAGTCGCCCCTTCTCCGACGGTGAGAAAACCAACATTGTGGACATTGAGTAAAGTAAAGCATGTCGCACAGGCTAACACGGATAGACACTTTTCGCCATTCTGTGGATTTTTCTGTGTCAGGAACCATTACTCTATACATATATCCCCCCCCCCCCCCCCCTGAATGTGTTGGTCAGGATTAGCTTGCGCGGACTGCGCTGGCTGACCTTGGTCGATACATTACGCAGAGGCCATACTGTTGTTTTCCTCGCGGGATGGCTCATTTTTGCTTAGATGTTATCAAAGTCGTCTGCCGCAGCTTTATTGTTTGTAGAGAAAAGTAATCAATGAGGGATTGAACTAAATGTTTTGTTATTTTACAGCAGGATTTAATCCTTTCTCCTCCAAAGATGACATTTTTCTGCAGCGATTTCTCTTTTGCCTACAATGCCATCAACTTTGTATCAAAATTGTATGTTTAAATTTCTAGACATTATTTTCTCATATTTTTTTCCAAAGCAGACGACTCTCAAAAATAAACAGGAAAACCCCAAGTCTCAAGAAAGGAAACCTGTCTTTAACAACATATTCACGTTATTTGCAAGAGATGGTAGTGTTGGAGACCATTTTTGGGGCAGATGTTCAGCCCTATTCCCGAAACTCAAAATGTTATACTTTTCCTATAAATCTAGGCAGAAATATGGGAAATGTTGATTAATGACAGTATTATTATTTTTTAGATAAGTACATTGTTCAACTATATTTTTAAAATTTTCTTCTGCAAATGCGTCAAAATGCCTCTGCAGTTGATAAAGGGTTACACAAAATACAAATACATTAAGTCCTTTAATTAAACCCTTTCCCTGAATAAGAAAACATTGTACAAAAATTGTTCTTCCAATTTGCATGATGATACAATATTTTCCATGGACATATTTCAAAGCAGAAGACTAAAAATATGGCTGCTGCGAGAATGTCTGTATGAGGTAAACAGTTGGCATGATCTTTCTTATTACAGAAACGGATACTGGTTATCATGATTTCTCCATAGTCTCAGCTGATGCCTTGTTGTATTACAAAACACCAGAGAAGGCCATAGAAAAGGAAGTGACATTTAACCTGGCAAAACCGTTGATAGGTAAATCTTATATAAACATCTTATAAATACAGTACTCTATTTTCAAAATCTCATTATTGAAAAAGAGATAGTCATATCCTATTCTTAAATAGTATTCCCACATCAAGCCAATCTGTAGCAGACGACTTTAAAAACATCTAGGACTAAGCTATAGAACATCTCTACAGATGGAACTATAATTATTGAATAAAGTTGAAATAATTTGTGCCAAGGATTTTAAAAGATGTCCGCTGAAGAAGCATGTTGTGAGAAGTTTACACATTATATTTCTTGATATGCTATTTTTATGCCATCTCAAGTCGATTGCTCCTCAAGACATAGATGTAATTGAAAATCCAAACAATGTTTTGCTTTGAGAATATGCCAGCAAGAGCATTGTTAAAAAAATGACTGCTAAATCCATCTACAAGTTCAATTTATCCTTTTTGCTTCATTGTTAGCAAAAGTCATCTGCATCGGGGGAAAGGTCAATTTATCCTTTTGCCTCATTGTTATCGAAAGTCATCTGCATCGGGTGAAAGGTCAATTTATCCTTTTGCCTCAATGTTATCAAAAGTCATCTGCATCGGGGGATAGGTTAATTTATCCTTTTGCCTCATTGTTATCAAAAGTCATCTGCATCGGGGGAAAGGTCAATTTATCCTTTTGGCTCATTGTTATCAAAAGTCATCTGCATGTAAGCCTCTGTAAATGAAAGTTAAATTATTGTAAAAAATTGTGGCAAATGATGACAATGTTTTGTCACAATGTTTTTCAAATATCATCCGCTGCAGAGCCGTCACAATGCGTCTGTATATGAGAAAGGATTAAAAGTCTACAGTATCAGGAAAAAGTTTTCAACTTTCTTTAACATTTCATACTTTCTCTTACAAGGTTTGAAGGTTATATGGAACGACGAGAATGTAACGTTCGTATTGACGGGGGATGAAACAAATCTCTCAGACATGAAGTTAAGCTGTTCCCATGCACTAAACACTAGACAATTAGATGTTACAAAGGAAGATTCGGCGACCAACCACCAGACAACCTTCATTTGTGACAGAAATGAAACCATGTCAGTTATAGATGTCGTCGTACAATGGAAAGATAAGATACTGTTTGACAAGAAGGTGACGGAAACAGAGTACATTTCCGGTAGAGTTCACCCTTTGTGTCGTTGTCAATTCACAGGCGTCCGAGTTTTCATTTGAGAAAAAAATGGAAAAAACATACAATACCTCGTTAAGATACTACAAATAGTTTCTCTATATGGTCCTTTATGGTGTACTAATAATGACCGTTATATTAATTCGGGGAATTTCAACACAGGACAGTGTTACTATAAAAATAGTATAGTATATATATTATATAAAAATAATTATTATTATACTATATGTACCATATAGAGGCTATTTATAGTAACACGGTTCTGGATGGGATTCCCCAAATGTTCTCATACAAAGTCATTACGGTTATGATTATTACAGCATATCGGCAAAATAGAGAGACTATGTGTAGTCTCTTAAAGATGTTTTGTGGTTTTTTCTAGGGATGTCAACTTTTCCCCCATTTTTTACTCAAATGAAAACTCGGACACCAGTGGTCAATTTATCCCTTTCCCATAAGACGTCTATTGAAAAGCGGCATTATAGTATGGTCACAATGCCCGTATGTGTTGGCTGGCTTGGATATATGAGCCGTCCCGCGAGAAATCCAACATTATGGCCTCTGCGACACGTTCCATCCCAGGGGGATAGAGTTATAGAGTAATGATTCCTGAAACAGAAGGCGGCATACTTAGGCTGAACCGGGTCGATACTTCACGCAGAGTCCACAATGGGCAATGTCTTACTTTCTCATGCTAACAGTACGTTTTTGACCGGTTAACAGTATTTTGTTACATGGCACGCGCGTCTAAAATGTTGGTCATTTTAAAACAATACCGTGACCGTTTAGACGCACGTGCCATGTAACAGTATACTGTTAACCGGTATATTCATATGAGTGTGTTATATTGTAGTAGATTTACCCATGTTCACCTCCCCTACAAAAGTACAGAATAAATTCGCTTCGGGTAACAGTATTTTCCTCATGTTGACAATATGTAGCCATGCAATATTTATATAATATTACCTTGTCAACCTAACAAGCCATCCCATATTATTAACCGCAGACGACCATTGAAAACAATGTGACAAAAGTAGAAATTGCTTATTTGAGCAATTTCCCATTTCGACTCAATGTTTTCATCTCGTTTCAAGAATTATACTTTCATTGATAGGGAGTTTCCACATTATTGCAAAGTTGTTATCAGAGTCGTCTGTTGCAATCATATTGTATGTGGAAAAACGTTTAATAGGGTCACAGCATGCTATCTTGTTGAAAAAGATTTGTCAAATATTTATAATATGTCAAAAGTACGTGTTATTATCCTCAATTTGCACGATGTCTTGTCACAACAGAGCAATTTCTCATTTTCTCACAATGTTTTTTAACTTTGTATCACAGTCATACTCCAATTGTTTACAGATGTTAAAATGTTTTCCGTGCGTATTTCCAAGGTGTATACCTTTTAAACAATGCAATCAGGTAAATTTGATTTTGATTCTTTTATATTTCAGGTTCTGGAAACTCTCAAGTAGATGTGATCGTTCTGGTTGTTAGTCTTTGGTTGTTAGTCTTACTTCAAGCTGGACATTATTGAGGCAAATGATAGGTAAAACGAGTTACCTTTCCCACCTAAAGACGCATCTACATCAGACGACTATTGAGAACATTGTTTTCAGCTCTATACAATAATAATACTTGCAGTTATAGATGTTTTCCTGATCTCGACTTTGAAAACATCTAGTTCAGTCAAAAAACTAGTAACTCTTAAATGAAAGAACAATTGGTCAATAAAGTTCATGGTTTAGTGTTCAACCAATTAATTGTGCTTATATATGTGTTCAATTTCTGTAAATGTTGTTTTGTATTTAAACTTATTTATTTTAAATCGATTGCGAAACAAGCTTTAAGCTTATATTAATCACGCTCGATGTCTGCTTCCTGGATACTTAACCAGTACTCGCGCCGATTGTGTGGAAAAATCCCAAAGTCAGGACCCGCTCATCACGGGACTCGAACCAGGGACCTTTGATGTGAGAGGCCGACGCTCTACCTCTGCACCACTGTCTTCCACGACAGTCAAACCAGGTCAAACAAAACTAGGCATTAGAATGTGGTTTTGACTTACTAGAAATAAAGTTTACAACAAACAACAAATCTGCAATCTGCAAGAAACCTGATACATATATATATATATATATATATATATATATATCTCATTTACAGAGATATTGACTCGTAGTTTAGTTGCAGGTACAACTTTAACCAACATGCAAGTTTCATCGAAGGCTAAAAGAGGATGATCCGCCTCGAATGTCTATTCTTGTGTGATATAGTCCTGCAAACCGTCCATCTTCATAGAAATGCTGGCTACCTTTCATTGGTAATCAGCATGACGATTTAATACTCATTGGTGGTTATTCATATTACTATATGTATGGTGTGGCAGCAAATCAGATCTTCCACTTGCTAACTGTTTATTTCAAATGGAGTAAACGATCAGTGTTAAAACCTTTTCCCGCTTTCGGAATATTTTGACGAATGTGAAGCATACAACCCTTGAAAACATTATGGCAAAATGCGTAATTTCACCGTTAGCCACAATTTCAACTTGATGCAATAGTTATATATTTTTTTCAAACAAACAACTTTTGAAAACATTGTGACAAAAGGAGAAATTAGTTATTATGGCAATTTTACACAATGTTTGCAACTGTCACTAATAGAGATATTTCACACTTTTGCCAATGCTTCAAAGTCGTCTGTTGCAGATTTGTAGCATGTGGTTAAATGGTTAATAAAATGATGGAAAGACTAGTACATGTATGATAGGTATGTTGGACAAATTTAATACAATAAAGTTTAATAAGTATGCTTTTGATACTTTTATTACAATTTTCATGTTTGTTTCTCTTTTTCCCAAATGACAATGTGGTGTTAAATGGTCTCAATATACACTCCAGAGCTTCTTATGCGGTCTGGTCAGAATTGATTAATTGTTTGGTTATATCACAGCGTCTGGCTAGAAATTGGCCATGGACAAGAAGGATATCATACCAATACAGATTTTGACAAACTAAGCAAATTTAGCCAAAAGAATCACATATCTAGAGTCATCAATGAGGAAATAAAACTGGGTCCAAATTAACATTGTGAAGTCTGGCTCAAATAAAGAGCAAATTCAGCGAAATTTCACGAATTAAGAGGCAAGAAATCAGAAGTATATGGAAATCCAACTTTTTCCAAGATATTGTCGCCACGTTTGGTAACGATTGGATACAGAGCAGACAACTAATAAATATGCAGCCCACTTGCTGTAGGTGTTCTCTGAATTACAAGTTCATTATTCTTCTTTATTCAGATATTTCAAAGATCAAATGCTACTAGTTTAATTTAAACTTATTTATCTTACATAAATTGTGAAGCAAGCTTTGAGGTCATATTAATATAAATCACATCCGAAGATGGAGACATAACCAGTACTCGCGCCATTTGTGTGGAAAAATCCCGAAGGCAGAACCCGCTCATCACAGGATTCAAACCAGGTCAACGCTCTATCACAAAGACCAAATGCTTAGCCTTGTCAGGCCATTTTCATCATGTACACTATGTACTAGCATCTAACAGGTGTAAATACTGTCAAGATGCTGTTGAATACATGGAAGTATGGATGCGATAACTCTTTTTGAAAAGATCACTTGGTTCTGTAGTATGCTTCTGTATACTATATCGCTAATATATGAGAGGCATACTTTCTGTAAAGTACCAGTACTTGAACTATAGTTGAGTTGGAGACACTTTAAAGCATCTTAGAAATGTCCAGTACCCAGGCACGGATTTCGAAACCCTGACATCTGGATTGAAAATCCAGCATTTAATTGATAAAAAAAGACAAGTCAAGCAAAATAGCTTCAATTAAAATACTTAATTAAACAGTGGGTAATCAGATACAAACTATATAGTGGTATACACACAATAATAGGTGGTTTTGCTTCCTCCTCCTTTCAAGTTAGTTTTTGATGACTTCATACAAAATGGTTGTTACTATGGCTTGCAACATGATGTTGTTAACCCTTTCCCACATACAACAAATCTGCATTAGACGACGTTGAATACTTCGATGCGAAAATATGGAAAATCTCTATAACCGCAGGTATAAATGCTGTATAAATACTGTAAACATTTGAAAACACTGTAGCAAATGATGAAACTGCTCGTTTTGAGCAATTTCTTCTTTTGCCACAATCTTTTCAAAAGTCGTCTGCTGCAGAGACGTCAGAAAGCGTCTGTATATGGGAAAGGGTTAACACCGTTGTGCATGAAGCCCAATCCTGAGCAATCAATATTTGTTCAATTTAAATAGCAACCAAGTTATCAGTAAATTAGCCCTTTCCCTCTTTTATCTATTATAGTTGCCTACTGCAGATTTGTCTCATGTGGGAATGGTTGAATGAATGCAGACAAGCTTTAAATTTAGTTTATATATTGCTTATTCTAATTTGTAAGTTTTTACTGGTACTTTAGTTTCATCATTACTTTCACTCATTTCATTCATTTTAATCGGATCCGGAAGGAGCTCACAACCAAAGATTCGTTTCTTATACAAGAGGAATCGAATAAAAAACAAAGCTTAACCCTTTCCCACATACTGACGCTTTCCGATGCCACTGTAGTAAACACAACATCTAGCAGACTACTTTTGAAAACATTGTGGAAAATGGAGAAAATGCAATTTCTCTATTTGCAACAATACTGTCAACTCTATCAAATAATTATACTTTCATTAAAGAGATATTCCAAATGTTGGCATGTATGTTTTCAAAGTCATCTACTACAGAATTGTTGAACATTGGAAAGGTTTAACTGTACCCAATATGATATTTTTGAAATACATCTATATCAAAGGAAAACTAAGTAACATCTATTAGGCTGACACAAGTGGGAAACATTATGGGAAAAGGGGAAATTGATCAAGTTGAGCGATTTTCCCTTTTCCCACAATGTTTACAAGTTTTGTCCGAGTAAGTGTAAACTGCCGTCTGTATCAGGTAAAGTGTAAACCCGTTCCCACATACAGCAAATCTGCCGCAGACGATTTTGAAAATGTCTACTAAAAATATGGAAGATTTGAAAACAATGCGGCAAACAGAGAAGTTGATCATCATGATCAATTTCTCGTTTTGCTACAATGTTTTCAACTTTATTCAATGTTTTTTTCTTTAACGTTCACAGCGTTGTTTTATGTTTGGCTATATGTTGTTAAAGTCGTCTGCTGTAGATATGTTGTTAAAGTCGTCTGCTGTAGATATGTTGTTAAAGTCGTCTGCTGTAGATATGTTGTTAAAGTCGTCTGCTGTTTATATGTTGTTAAAGTCGTCTGCTGTATATATGTTGTTAAAGTCGTCTGTATATATGTTGTTAAAGTTGTCTGCTGTAGATATGTTGTCAAAGTCGTCTGCTTTAGATATGTTGTTAAAGTCGTCTGCTGTAGATATGTTGTTAAAGTCGTCTGCTGTAGATATGTTGTTAAAGTCGTCTGCTGTAGATATGTTGTTAAAGTCGTCTGCTGTAGATATGTTGTATGTGGGAAAAGGGCCAAAGAAGAAGCTGTGCTCTGTGAAATCCAACCATATGACATTTGCACCCAATGTATGATCAGACCAAAACCTGCACATCCCGTTTGATCTGGCTCTGCCGAAAAATTAAAGGCAACCAGAAACGTCTTAGTAAATTTTTCTTCATGTGTGGAATCAGATTTTGAATGGAAATGAAGGCGGATCTTTATCTCCTCTTGTTATCAGTCTGCTTCAGTTGCATTTTCCCACTATGATTAATCGGTGTTTAACGCAGTTTTCAAATTAAATCAGTCATATCAAGGTGGCCAGTTCACCTACCAATGTCTTTCCTGGCTTTCGCACGCCAATTATCCACAGCTGGCTACCTACAGTTGGACTGTTGGTCCATTGGTGGAAGACGAATGGCGCTTGTCACGTTCGATTTCCTGGAGCACAGCTCAAATGCATGTTGTAGATACAACAGTATACTATTCACATCATTAAGAAAGTATGAACTACCACTCTCTTACAAATACCACATCTGTATGCGGATTGATTCATGCAAAAGTGTTGTACGAGATGTTGTCATAAACGTTTTGCATTAAGTCAGCCATGTGTAACTTGTTTCCCTCCCTAAGGTACTAAATATCAACTTATGCATATTACAAACCCCACAACAAAACAAAACAAAATCTGAAAAAAAACACTCAGCTTTAAATAGCAACTTGCATCTATATCCATAATATAATGAAAAACTATACAAAAAATATTCAATATATTTACATTAAACGGATAGCTTAACCCTTAACCTGCTGAATTTGTGTAATTATCTATTCCAGATGTGTTTTCAATCACACTTGTTTTAGGCAGCCGTCTAGGGGATGGTAGAACATTGGCCGTTGAAGACAGATTGGTACTACATCTTAACCTTAACCCTGTCCCTCATACGACAATTCTGAGGCAGACGACTTTGAACATATTTTGTTAAAGAATAGACAATCTCTATAATTGAATGGATAACCTATGACTAAACGTGGAAAACATTGTGGCAAAAGGAAAAATTGCTCGTTTTGATCAATTTCTGCTTTTGTCGCTATGTTTTCAAAAAGCCGTCTGCTGCAGAGTCGCCAGAAAGCGTCTATATGAGGAAAAGGGTTAAGCACAGGGTTTAAGTAACAATAAATGGTAAACTAATGATTTTGTTTTTGTTTTATGGATCATAGTTTTGATTTATTCCCTCCTACTAAAAAACACCACAAACGTATAGCCATATTTGGTCAAACCTCCGTTTTATAACTGAATAAACTTCTTGATATATACATCGTTTTTGGCAACACTAACATGTAAAAAACATGATGTAAGCAATCTTCAAGCGGGTAATTACTGACTTCATATAACTGAAAAGTGTTGAAAGCGGCGTAAAACATCAAACTATCAATCAGCTGTTTAGACGACCATGCACTTATCATTAACTTCCTTTTACACCGCGGTGCTCCATAAAACAAAGATTAAGGTAATTATTGCACGTGTAGGAAAATAATGTCTGTGATGAGAATGATTATGTTTGTACGGTGTTTTATACCGCTCTCAACATGTTTTCAGTTATATCACGGCGTTTCCTGCGTATTTTTGGTCCATTTATCCTGACATCAGCGAGTCAGTCGTCAGGCTAACCCTACAGTACTGAGGGTCAAGGAGGGAAAGCCATTACTACTCTTTTTTTTTTAAAGTATTTGGCATGACTCGGTCGGGGATTGAACTCTCGACCTCCCGCACCCGAGACGGACGCTCTACCACTACACCACCGGGAGTGGAAATTCTTTTATAGTGCGAACTGCGATTGGCTGATTCAGATCTACATCGGTGTCAAAAGTTGATTTTCGCAGACCGCCACTCATTTGCTTACCACGTTATGTGCCACTTCATACACCATACGCGAACTATGTAGACCCTGATCAGCCTGAACATTCTTGCTGTCTAATGTTGACTGCGTAAACTGTTCGCTATTCATATTTCAATATGGAAGAAATACCTTCTCCATGGAAACATGTTCAGGTTGGTTCGATTCGAAAACGAAACCGTCCGGAACAGTATGTTCCCAGATCAGCAGGTGCATCCCCACAGTTTGATCAAAATGTAGACTGTTCACATTTTACTTTTACAAGCTTGTTAGAAGATCTTTTAATATGTTCTGATATGACGCATTAGATGGACAGGCTGATCTGAACCTACATTTGTTCAAGTTGGTATTATTAAAACACATAGTCCCAGATCATTATGTGCATCCACACCGTCTGATAAAAATCTAGACTATTCGTTCACTTATTACTTAAACAAGCCTGATATGTCAAGACACAAACCGATCTGAACCTACACTGTTCAGAAATGCCAACGTGTACCTTTTCTCATGCACGTGTTCATATAAGAACGTATCAAACATCAACTGAGTGATAACACCAGTTGCTGGAATAAGGGTTAAAGATGATGTCATGCATAGTGTTTGGTGTCTCGTCCTGATCTGGTTATTCAGTATTTCGCAGTTTTAAACATTATTTCATTCATATCATGGCCGACACACACATACACAAGCCGGTAGGCGACGTGGGATTCGCCTTTGCATATATATATACATATGAAGAACAAGTGTGATAGGGTCACTATTGTGGTGACTTGGTGAACACTGGTGAAAAGTGTGCAGCTTGTAAAAACACTCTCTGGTCAATCAAGCATGTTTTATTACCATGCAAAGACGCATCCGTCTATCCACAACCGTTTCGCCTTGGTATATTTTGCAAACTTCCGGCTCTAGCTCGGAAACCCGAGGTCGGAGGTCAATCACATAAACACTTGTTGTTGCTCTTGAATAGTTCTATCAGATGATGCAATGAAATTGCTATAGAATACTACCACTACAGCGCTAGGGCCGATTGAAGTAAATCAAAGCGCTGAAAGCGCTGATGGTATAGGGGGCATATGTAAATTGAAAACATATGGCATAGATCATATGAACAAACATTGTTGAAACAATGAAACAATGACCTTTAAACAAACCAAACCAAAAATGTTTGAAGCAACACATATTGCCTGCCAATAACATATACCTCATTTGTCAAAGTTTTACCCTTTTCTTGTATAAACAAAATATCGAAGGACAAAAGATTGACAAAAAAAAAACGAGCAGCTACCCTTAATTAAAATATTTCTAGTTCAGAAATCACTAAAGATCCACAATGTATATTGTAATCATGCTGATAAATGAAAGACGATCGAAAGCATGATAGAGTTATGTTTCTTTTGCACTGCACAATTGCAGCTCTGAGTTTCCTATACACCAAGTCTTAAATTGATATATTGGACATATATTGAGACAATAACCGAAGAAATGAAAAAATTGAGTTTACACCTAAAAAACAGATTAGATTTGACGAACTACAAATCTTGGGGAAGCACTCATTAACGAAAAAGGGAATTTCACGGAACGCATGTGTTGCATATAATAATGGAGAACATTGAAAGACAAAAATATACACACTCCAAACGCAGCATGCTAAATTTATGGTAATGGTGCACTGCAAATCTGTAGGTCATAAGTTACATACAAACCAAGTTTGAAATTGATACAATGAAAGTTAATTGAGACAATCGCTGAACTAAATAAGGAAAAATGGAGATAACTGAAAAAACAGACCAGAGTTATGTACCTAGTACTTTGCCGTTCTCCTGATCACACGGGTATAATTGTGACCACTTTGAAATAAATCTGCCATACAGAAACAACGTGTTAACCAATACATGCAATCCATGACGGACGGACGAATGCACATTCAGGCAGACAGCCGGCCGGACGCCGGATTATACCTCCAAGCTTTACAGACGGAGACAACTCAAGTATCGATTACAGAAGACTGGTTCGATGTGTCAAAACACGTCAGCTTAGATTATGTAATTTGTAAAGTATTTGCAATTTAATTGTATCTCCGAAACGGGACCGGACCGTCAAGGTTAATTTTCAAAAACCTATTTAGACTACATTTCTAGTTTATTTGTCAACAGATACATCTAGGACTATATTACACGTTGATGAACGTTGAGTCTTAAATTAACGCAAATGCATATACAGTACATTATAATTTTAGTCCCAAAATCGCTAGAAGCTTCTCAATAATAAAATAAATAATGACCTTGCGGTTATAACTCGGATGTGTTGACAAATTCGGCCAAATTTCTTTCCGACGTTTGACAAAAGTCAATGCGACATGCGTCATTCGTCTTTCACCAATGGCTAAGTCTATGTGGAAACGCAGCCAGTTGCTTGGGAAGATTGTTGTGAGGAGTACTGGTTTGAGAAAACCAGGAAATACATTTGTAGGTGAACTAGCCGCCGTGATATGACTGAAGAAATGTTAAAAACGGCGTTAAATCCCAATCATCAATGTTGAAATTAACTTATCTATAATTTGTAGATTTAATTTCTATTTCCTAGTAGGGTCTACATACAGCGACACATGAGAATATTCAACACAAAACGCGACCTGTTTTACCAACAATTCCCCAGTAGCGGTGAGACCGTTTGTAACATTATTGCATGGCATGTATACACAGTAGGACCTCTCTCTTTGGACGAATTATGTTGTAACAAGTTTGTTTACAGTATTCCTTAACCTTGACCACATAGACTAAATATACAGCAAACAACATTGAACTAAGGCATAACTATTGACCTGAATTAATAAAAGTGGCGAAACGCCCCTATCCCAAAAATGACTGTAAACAGATCCTTTCTTTTAAAGCGACTGAAATCCGGATGGCACGAAAAAAAAAAAAAAAAAAATCGAATTCGCCCTAAATGTTATTCTTTATGTTATCCAAGTAAAACTAGGGTAGAAAATGTATCGTTTTTTATCAATAAAGTGAACTTGAGTCGTTTTCAATTGTCCCGATGAAGGGGTTTCCTATTTAAAAATACTTACCCCGTTACTGAAAGGGTAGAATTAGCGATGGTAAAAGTATCGAAAACAAGAAAATCTCACCGATTATAGGGGTATGTAATATGTCAGTTATCATATTTTAATGCCCCAAATACAAAAATAACACTTATTTTCTTAAAATTTGATTTTTTTTTTCGACAGTTGGGTATCTGGAGTTCAGTCGCTTTAAAGGCTATGATTTGGAAACAAAGGTCTAAATCAAAAATTGTTACAGATACTTTTTTTCGAAATATCTCGAAGTATCTATAACCGAAGTTTCAGCTCTCCACGTTCAAAACTGTAGGAGAAGATAGAAAAATGGTTTTGGTTTTTCAAAGCGATTTTTTTTTGCTAGCTGCACAGCAACGGTTGGTTCCTTAGCAACGAAACTCAAACGCGCACCCCTGAGCCCGCCGGTTGGGCTCTGGAGCGTCACTTTAGAAATATTTGGACACACACATACACACACACACACACTCACACTCACACACACACTGGTATACCCAACACACTGAGGTATATAATTCCACACAAACACACCGAGGTCTATGCTCATTCAACATGTTTCAAATATAAGACAAATGTAATGGCATAAAGAATTGATCCTGAATGTCATTTATCATAAGCAAATTGGGGTAGTATAATGTTTTGGAAACCAGTACAAGGTAAACACACCGAGGTAACAACCTCAGTATGGGACACCCTCAACCTCGGTATGGGACACACAGCAACATCGGTATGGGACACACAGCAACATCGGTATGGGACACACAGCAACATCGGTGGACATACAGCAACATCGGTATGGGACACACAGCAACATCGGTATGGGACACACAGTAAACACATTGTTGACAAACGGATGAATTTAATAGGAGACAAAGACATCAGCTTTGTGTATCTCATAAGTTTTTCTAGATAAATTACTTAACCCGTTTGTTGTCCAGAGCTCTAGAAGCGAGGAGTAAACTTGTCATTATCCTTCAATATCACAACTGAGTCCTATATTGTGGTTACCCACAAAGACAGTTCAAGAATATTTAACTGTTATTTCGAGTCGGGTATGGGTAAAATTTCACTTTATAATGTAAAAAGCAACTCGGTTAAACTTGAAATAGTTCGTATCACATAACCATTATATTGGAATTTGTTACAAGTGTTAAGCAGGTCGTTAATGGTTATAGGTTGAAATAGCCTTTAAAACTGTGGAAAACGATTGACATCTTTATTTATATACATTCAAGTAGCTCATTCGAAACGTCTTCAAACAATAGCTTTATACCTTTGGCAAGAATTGTATTTCATTCGTGTATGCAAAGAAGCGAAGCTGTTCAAACTCATTAACATATTTTACATCAACAATTGCTACACATCCATGTGTTTCCATGATCAAAATCATAATAAAAGTACATACCTTATGAAGTTGGGTTACCCTGCCACTTGCTGTGTGCATTTTCTGATATACTGCGCATGTGCACGCCTGATTTTAAGTAGAATATCGGGACGAGGTGTGTGGTGTCACACACAGCACCCTTACACGCCCAAAATCGACACATCGAGTTATCGTCCATTTCTAAGATATAAACATAGACAGAGGACTTTCAGATTATACCATCTGAGCGAAGACATTGGCTATAGCATCTTTAGGAAGACATATAAAACACACACTCAGTGTTTTCCATCTGAGCCAGCACATTGTCTATTTTGTCTATGTATATCATCTTTTGGAAGACAAATCAAGCACACATTGATATTTTTCCATCTGAGCGAGGACAGTGTATATTTTGTCTATGTATTGCAATTTAAGGAAGACGTATAAAATCAAAGTACTGAAAGTACTGAAATGCGGGGATGTTGGCTCTAAAGTGTTAACAAGAGTTTCCATCAATTTGACCTAGTGACATATTTTTTTACCCAACATGACCCATGTAATAACTTGACCTACATATCAACAAGAAAAAGATTCTGATAAAGTTTCAACATGCTCAAGCTAAAAATGCAGTATATAGAATATTAACAATATTTTACTTCAATTTGGCCTAGTGACCTAGTTTTTAACCCGGCATGACCCATATTCAAACTTGACCTAGATATCATTTAGATAGAATTCTGACTAAATTCAAGCTGCTGTAGCCAAAAAAGATGCTTCTACAGGGTTAACAAGATTTTCCTTCAATTTGGCCTAGTGACCCAATGTAAACCATAATCGAACTTGACCTGGATATCATTAATACAAACATTCTGACAAAATTTCAAACTGCTGAAGTAACAGTTGCGGCCTCTAGAGTGTTAACAAGCCTTTCCTTCAATTTGACCTATTGTCCTACTTTTTAACCCATCATAACCCATGTTTCAAACTTGAACATTTTGACCAAATTTCAAGCTGCCTTAGCAAAAAATGTGGCTTCTACAGTATTAACAAGATTTTCCTTTATTTGGCCTAGTAACCTAGTTCCTGACCCAATATGACCCATATTCGAACTTGACCTAGATATCATTATTACAAACATTCAAACTGCTGAAGCAAAAATTGCGGCCTCTAGAGTGTTAACAAGCTTTTACTTCAATTTTACCTAGTGACCTACTTTTTGACCAATCATGACCCATGTTCGAACTTGACCTACATATCATCAAGACAAACATTCTGATAAAGTTTCAACATGCTCAAGTTGAAAATAAGGCCTCCAAAGTGTTAACAAGATTTCCATTCAATTTGGCATAGTGACCTAGTTTTTGACCCGGCATGACCCATATTCGAACTCGGCCTAGATATCATTTAGGTAAACATTCTGACATTCAAGCTGCCTTAGTAAAAATTCAATTTGACCTATTGACCTACTTTTTAACCCATCATAACCCATGTTTCAAACTTGAACATTTTGACCAAATTTCAAGCTGCCTTAGCAAAACATGTGGCTTCTACAGTATTAACAAGATTTTCCTTCAATTTGGCCTAGTAACCTAGTTTCTGACCCAATATGACCCATATTCGAACTTGACCTAGATATCATTATTGCAAACATTCAAAATGCTGAAGCAAAAATTGCGGCCTCTAGAGTGTTAACAAGCTTTTCCTTCAATTTGACCTAGTGACCTACTTTTTGACCAATCATGACCCATGTTCGAACTTGACCTACATATCATCAAGACAAACATTCTGATAAAGTTTCAACATGCTCAAGTTGAAAATAAGGCCTCCAAAGTGTTAACAAGATTTCCATTCAATTTGGCATAGTGACCTAGTTTTTGACCCGGCATGACCCATATTCGAACTCGGCCTAGATATCATTTAGGTAAACATTCTGACATTCAAGCTGCCTTAGTAAAAATTCAATTTGACCTATTGACCTACTTTTTAACCCATCATAACCCATGTTTCAAACTTGAACATTTTGACCAAATTTCAAGCTGCCTTAGCAAAACATGTGGCTTCTACAGTATTAACAAGATTTTCCTTCAATTTGGCCTAGTATCTAGTTTCTGACCCAATATGACCCATATTCGAACTTGACCTAGATATCATTATTGCAAACATTCAAGCAAAATTTGCGGCCTCTAGAGTGTTAACAAGCATTTCCTTCAATTTGACCTAGTGACCTACTTTTTGACCAGACATGACTCATATTCGAACTTGACTTACACCATCAAGACAAAAATTCTGATAAAGTTTCAACATGCTCTAGTTGAAAATGTGGCCTCTAGAGTGTTAACACGATTTTCCATTCAATTTGTACTAGTGCCCTAGTTTTTGACCTCAAATGGCCCAGTTTCGAACTTGTCCAAGATTTAATGGAGATAAATGTTCTGATAAATTTTCATGAATATCCAATGCAAAATGTAGCCTGTAGAGTGTTAACGAGGGAAAGTGTTGACGATGCACGACAGCCGTATTTTACGCATTTTTCATTGCAGGGATTTTGTCAAAAGGTTTTTGAGCTACCCGCTTTCAAGCTACTCGTTTTCCATATATTTAATAGAAACATTTAAGATCTTTATGTCTAACTTAAATCTCTAAATTATGTATACATTTTCATGGATTAAAACTTTACATTGTGTACGTTTATATTGTATAATGTGCATACTGATTAGCTTGTTGTGAAAAGTAATTAACTGATCCCTGGACAATCAAGAAAAATTGTCCATTTTGAAAAAACAGAGGGCAGCACAACACATGTACAAATTTACACTTCCTGAAAGCTGGGCATGACAATATACGGAGGTATTCAGCATAGCTGAATCCCCTGCATAAAAACCACACAATCATAGTTTTCCATCTGAGCGAGGAGAGTGTATAGTTTTTCTATGTATGGCATCTTTGGGAAGACATATAGATCACACTCAAGAGTTTTTCATCTGAGTGAGGACAACTGCTTAATACGATGTGCGTGAAGTTAGCCGGACCAGCCGGAACAGCCGGAACTCCGGCTGTATTAACCATCAGGAACAGCCGGAACTCCGGCTGTGTAAATCATCAGGAACAGCCGGAACTTCAGCTACTCCGACTGTATTAACCAGCCGGAACAGGCGGAACTCCGGCTACTCCGGCTACTACGGCTGTATTAACCAGCTAGAACAGCTGGAACTCCGTATACCCCGACTGTATTAACCAGCCGGAACTCCAGCTACGTCGGCTGTATTATCCAGCCGGAACAGCGGGAATTTCGGTTACACCGGCTGTATTAACCACCCGGAAAAGCGGGAATTCCGGTTACAATGGCTGTATTAACCAGCCGAAACAAGCGGAACTCCGGCTACTCCGACTGTATTAACCAGCCTGAACAGGCCGAACTACGGCTACTCCGGCTGGGCATGGCAGCCAGCTGACACACATTGGCAAAACAGGACCTCATGCAACATGAAGTCAGTTTGAGGCGCTTTCACCTGGCATGCATCAATCAACCGTCCAATCCATCTATCTCACACAATAGGCACACCAAAACGAGGGTGGAAGCCACTCAGTCGGCCCAACTCCGGCTTGGCTTTGCAGACGGCTTCCATATATCCAGGTGGAATCTGGTTAACGTGACTGGGAGCCAGAGAGTGTCACTTTCACCTGGCGTATGTCAGGATGCTAGTTAAACTCTCTTTGCCATACATCCGGGTGGAATCCGGCTAGTGCGACTTGGAGCCAGAGTGTGGCACTTTCACTTGACACATGTCAGGATGCCAGTTAAACTCTCTAATTCGAACAGGACGGGTGCAAGTCGTGCCTTTTTCGGCAAATCCCAACTCCGGCTGGGCATGGCAGCCGGTCGATAAAACTTGGTGAAACAGAAACTCATGCAACACGAAGTCAGTTTGAGGTGTTTTAACCTGGCATGCATCAATCAACCGTACACTCCATCTATCTCGAACAATAGGCACGCAAACACGAGGGTGGGAGCAACTATGTCGGCCCAACTTCGGCTGGGTTTGGCAGCCGGCTGCCATTAATCCGGGTGGAATCCGGCTAGCGTGACTGGGAGCCAGAGAGGGTCACTTTTACCTGGCGTATGTCAGGATGCTATTTAAACTCTCTAATTTGAGCAATATACATCCGGAGTTGGGCTGTAGACTTGGCCAAAAATGCGAACTTCATAGGAACATTGTAGCCAGCTGCCATAAATTCAGGTAGAATCCGGCTCGGCATGGCAACACGAGGGTGGGAGCCACTATGTCGGCCCGACTTCGGCTGGGTTTAGCAGCCGTCTGCCATAAATCCGGGTGAAATAAGGCTAGCGTAACTCGGAGTGTGTAACTTTCACCTGACATATGTCATGATGCCAATTAAACTCTCTAATTCGAGCAATACACAGCCGGTGTTGGGATGTAGACTTGGCCAAAATGCCAACTTCATTGGACCATTGCGGCCAGCTGTCATAAATCCTGGTGGAATCCGGCTAGTGCGACTTGGAGCCAGAGTGTGGCATTTTATCCTGAAACATGTCAGGATGCCAGTTAAACTCGGCGAAACAGGAACTCATGCAACACGAAGTAAGTTTGAGGTGCTTTTACCTGGCATGCATCTGTCAACCGTCCAATCCATCTATGTTGGCCCAACACCGGCAGGGTTGTCCAGCCGGCTGCCATATATACGGATGGAATCCGGCTAGCGTGACTGGGAGCCAGAGTGTGTCACTTTCACCTGACATATGTCATGATGCCAATTAAACTTACTAATTCGAGGAAAATAAAGCCGGAGTTGGGTTGTATACTTGCCCAAAATGCCAACTTCATCTGAACATTGCAGCCAGCTGCCATACATCAGGGTGGAATCCGGCTATTGCGAGTTAAACTCTCTAATTCAAACAGGACGGGTGCAAAGTCGGGACTTTGTCGTGAAATCTTAAATCCGGCTGGGCATGGCAGCCGGCTGATGTGACTTGGCGAAACAGGACCTCGTTTAACACGAAGTCAGTTTGAGGCGCTTTCACCTGACATGCATCAATAAACCGCCCAATCCATATATTTCGAACAATAGGCACGCCAAAACGGGGGTTGGAGCCACTTTGTCGAACCAACTTCGGATGGGTTTTGCAGCCGGCTGCCATAAATCCTTGTGGAATCTGGCTAGCGTGACTGGGAGCCAGAGTGTGTTACTTTCACCTGAAACATATTAGATTTGCCCAAAATTCCAATTTCATCTGAACATAAATCCTGGTGGATATCGGTTAGCGCAACTCGGAGCCAGAGTGTAGCACTTTCACCTGACACATGTCAGGATGCCAGTTAAACTTTTTAATTCGAACACGACGATTGCAAAGTCGGGACTTTGTCGAGAAATCCCAACTCCGGCAGGGCATGGCAGCCGGCTGACGCAACTTGGCGAAATGCGACCTAATGCAACACGAAGTCAGTTTCAGGTGTTTTCACCTGGCATGCATCAATAAACCACCCTACGCATCTATCTCGAAGAATAGGCATGCCAAAACGAGGATGGGAGCACCTCTGCCCAACTTAGGTTGGGTTTTGCAGCCGGCTGCCATAACTATGTCTAAACGCCAACTAGAACGACTCAAATCTATTGTTTGGTGCCTTCCCCTGAAACGTGCCGGACAGCTGCTTAAAGTCTGTATCTCGAGCAATATAAAGCCGGGGATGGGCTGTGTACTTGTACACACAATATTGAAACATCTTATACATGGGACTTCTGAAAATATTTGTCAAAATGTAGTTTTCTCAGTCTTTATGCATAGTGTTTTCATATTTTTCTCAAGATTATACATTCAGCCAGATCATGCAAAGGTAGCCAGTTGCCTTGGGATATTGTTGGTGGAGTAGTTTTTTCTAGAAAGCCAGGGGAAAATGTTAGGTAAACTGAAATTGTTAAGCTCAAGTCAATCAATCAATCATGGTAAGAGTCAGTTTCCAATTATATTTGTTACTAGTTTACTAGTTTACAAAAGTTTACATTTGTAAAAAGAAATCAGAACATACTGAAATGCCTTTTAGTGCTGTTTTCCATTCACATTCCTGGAAATCTTGCAGTTTGTAACACTCCTGACCTTATATAAAATAAAATACGATATGTACAAATTAAACTTAAATATATGATAGGTTTGGGTTTTTCAAAATGTTTCTTTATATTTATTCGAACAAAAATGTTTTGAGTGTTTATTGACGCCGCGTGGAAGCGCGGCGTTAGTATGGGATAGGTTTTTTATAGTTTGGTTTACGTCCCGATTAATCAAAGCTCAGAAAAAAGTTTCTGGCGATTGAGTAACCTTTGAAAATTCAATAATGATTCATTTTAATTACTACATATTACAGTTTAATTCTAGAAACTGTAAAAACAACGTTAACCCAACTATGCAATAGGCAGTGCCGTAACGTGACCCATTCTATTATTTGTAAATGCAGCATGTCATCGCTTTGCGATTTTGGTCATTCTTATCTAATAAACGACAAGGTGTCATCGGTTCCTATAGAGTAATTAAGTTGTCTCTGCTTCCTTCCGTTATGAATACTTCGCTGTTTTCACGATTTCATCCGATATCTAAAAAATTCATTGGATTTGTATTCGGTTTTTCATGTTTCGTTCGAGATGAACGATTCGTACAAACTGGTTTTCGCTCTTTGCTCTTGAGGAACTGACTTGACCATTTTCTTTTGTTTATTTTTCAGTTTTCTTCTTGCATGTTCAAAACGATTAAACTGACATTAGAAACAGACAAAACAGACTTAATAATTCTTGTTATATGTAAATTATACATGTGAACTTTCATAATGCTCAATCTTGATCATAAATATCTTTAATTTACTTCGTATTTATTGCTTATATACTCCAGTTTTTGCTATCATACTTCTGTTAAACTTGAAGGAGAATAGACTTCCCCCTCTCCTCCCAAAGCTTGTGTTACACTTAACTTATAACTAGAGGCATTAAACCTTAACATATGTTAATATTTAAGCACCTATATTTTTGTTTATATAATTGATCTAGTTAGAGGATTTAAAACAGTTTATTGGTAAAAGATACTTTAGTAACTTCAGCTTGTATGACACATTATAGTAGTGAATGTTAAGCAAACAGTAAACCAAATGGTTTCATCATTTAACTTGTCATATTACGACTAAACTTCACATGCTGAATATCACATAGATCGTAGCATATAAAACGTTTAATCCCTACGTCAATATTGACCCTTTCTGCTCTTGGTAACCTTTTTATTTTATATAGGCTATGGTAGCCAGGTTAGCAATATAGGCACATCTTGGCCTTCTTGTTTAAAATAAAGGGACATTTGGCTTTCTTTTTCGAAATATTTACATCCTGTCTGTTTGCAGAGGTTATCTAAATGTATTGAACTGCATCTGCTTCCTTTAAGTCATGCTTCAAAATCATGCGCGGCGTCTTTGATGCTTTGCATCAAAATTCTTCTTGTTGAATTTAAAAAGAGATTGATCCTCTTTATCTGCAGGTTTCAATGTTCAGTTTGTTTTTACATTATTTTTAAATATGATCTTGTTCCTTTTACTGGTTATTGTTTAGCAATGAACGCAGTCTGAAGTAATACCTAAACAACATGTCAACTGCGTTCTGCACGGCGAGGATAAACACAAATCAAATCAGTTCAGTTTGCTCTTCAATTTGAGTATCCCACCTCGGCCAACATTCTTTCCGACTTTTGACAAAAGTCACTGTGACCTGCGTCATTCGTCTTTCACCAATGGGCTGCTTAACATTATATGTGGAAAAGTAGTCAGTTGCTTGGAAAATATGTTGTGTGGTGTACTGCTGTGGGAAAACCAGGAAACGCATGACTAGGTGAACTGGTCACCGTGATATGACTGGAAAATTGTTGAAACGGCGTTAAACCCCAATCAATCAATCTTCAATTTGGAGAGTTTTATGGCATCATTGGTTGACGATGTGGTCTCAAGTATGAAAATATTGCTTTCAATAGCTTTTGAATATGTTGGAAATATAGTTTAATAACATATTAATTAATGCAGTGTATTTTTAATAACCTAGTGAAAATAATGTTGAAATTCTTAGTTACAATTTTGTCCAATCTGATATTAGAGTTTGATCAATAAACAAATTTTGGATAACACAAAAGAGTAATCTACTTGAAATTCATTTCTTACAAACAAAGGACTCATTTGAATGAGTGGACATGTGTTCCTCTCTATCAGGTTGGAGGATATATGGCTTAAGACATTTACTATGTATACCCCAAAACCAGGGTGCACTGGCTTTCATAATTTTACAAAAAGTAGGTCATACACATAAACTGTACAATGTAAAAAAATGTAAATTTAAGGCAAATAATTTGACATATGTCAGGTGAGGTGACACACTCTGGCTCCCAGTCGCGCTAGCCGGATTCGTCCCGGATTTATAGCAGCCGGTTGCAAAAACCAATCCGGAGTTGGGCCTTCAGAGGTGCTTCCACTCTCGTTCGCGTGCCTATTGTTCGAGATAAACTAATCGAAATAGATGGATTGGACGGTTGATTGATGCATGCCAGGTAAAAGCGCCCCAAACTGACTTCGTGTTGCATGAGGTCTTGTTTCGCCAAGTTGCGTCAGCCGGCTGCCATGCCCAGCCGGAGTAGCCGGAGTTCCCCCTGTCCCGGCTGGTTAATACAGTCGGAGTAGCCGGACTTTCGCTTGTTTTGGCTTGTTAATACAGCTGGTGTAACCGGAATTCCCGCTGTTCCGGCTGGTTAATACAGCCGACGTAGTTCCAGCTTTTCCGGCTGGTTAATGCAGCCGGTTTAGCCGGAGTTCCGCCTTTTCCGGCTGGTTAATACAGTCGGAGTAGCCGGATTTCCAGCTGTTCCGGCTGTTCCGGCTACTCCGGCTACTCCGACTACTCCGGCTAACTTCACGCACATCAAAATAGTTAGTAAGATCTATGTGCATATAAGTTTTGCGGGCTTCTTTATTTTTCTTAATTGTTTCACTGGTAACCGGATCTGAAATAAGATTTGGTGGAAATCAAAAAATGTTTACATATGCAGCTGTAGACGAAATGAGTAAATTTTAACGCCATTTTAAAATTTGGTTTTCGAATAACTGATTGATCGATAATTCAAAAAATGATTGATTGCTTGGAGTTGAACGTCACTTTCAACGTTTTTATCAGTTAAATCACTCCACTAAACGGGGTACCTTACCACACATACTAAGTAGCGTATTGCTTGGAGACGAATGACGCTATTCACAATTATATGAACATGTGATTGCCAAATCCGGTCATCCAACAGACGACCCCCAATATCCAATGATTGATAGCCCGCTTCGTTACCGACTGAGCTAGTGTGGGTTAGCAGGTAAAAATCAAGGTTATGTTGTTTTATAATATCATTAATTGTTATGCTGTACTGAGGCACAGACTATTTATTTAACATTTAACCTCTACACGCGATTTTAACAAACGTGTATGTATGCCGCTATGCAAGACTTCAAAGAGCATTTCCGAACAGTTCCCCCAAAATCAGCATGCACATTTGTGTATTTAAATCATGATCTGTATCCTTCGCTAGTTATGATTCAATATTTAGCAAAATCATAAAACACGTTTAGAGGTAATATGTAATGGTACCACTGGCAGGAATTCAGCTATGTACATGTTTACTCCCTATATTAATGCAATTCGTTACCTTTTGCTGCTTCAAAAATGAACCTATGCAAAAGGGTCTAAGTCCGCTTTTGAGCCTCCAATATGTATGTCCAAAACTGGGTTCCCATCTAAAGTAAGAAGAAAAAAACAACATTAACAATAAATTAACTATTTCCCACTGGTAGACGCAAAAAGTTTTGCAAACATTGTGACCATTTGAGAAATCATAATACTGGACCGTTTTCAACTCGATTAATTAATCATATTTTCATTTAAAGATATTCTCGCTATTTTTGCCCTGGGGCTTTAGCCCCTGGTCATAGTAGATGAACCGTTTTTCGGAGTTGGCTGTCTGCTAATTGCTGTTAACAAGCAACGGGTTTAAGGGTGAGACTGCGCGGGAAACGTAAATCATCGTGGATTCAACAAAACTGCATTTAAAAGGTTAAGATTACTCACAAAAGATCACTATTATGTTGTTGGAACATCAGTGAAAAACTTTAGGCGTGAGTACTCCAATATGAGTTTAACAAATGCTTAGAAATTATTTGAAGTGGAAAGGAAAAGTAGTACGACTATGTTCGAGTATTTACGGAGATTGTCCAATTCAGTTTAAATGGAGTCATTTTATTATTAACAATAGAATATTGAGAGCATCTTAAATGGTACGATCTGAGGAAAAATGCAACAGCTATCAAAATGAAAGAGGTATTGAAATCATGTAGAAAACATTGTTGAAAAAGGGAGAACTTTCTCCCTTTCTCTTGATTGTTTTAAAATGTCATCTGCTGCAAATGCATTTTAAGTAATTTGCATTAGAGAAAGGGTTAATGCTTCAGAGAGACAAAAACATCAATTTTAAACTATAACTTAAAGGAATATTTTAGAGTCATAATCTTCAAAAACATATTGTATGACTCTTTACTGCACAATACAACAATCTATGTATCTACATTATTTTCTGACAAAGACATTTGAACACGTAAATAACTTTGTCATATATGTTGCTTAATCCTTTACAACATATGGACGCTTCCTCCGCAACATTTTGGTAAAACGATATTGTCATTCGTCATTACAGTTGTTCGTTCTAAAATCTTTTTGATGTTGTTTAGTAGGCTGATTGTTTAACATTTTCCTATCTGTCGCTCAAAAGTCACACGTTTCTCTTTATTCCGTGTTTCAATTTTTTAACATTATTATCTCATTTTAGTTTGTCAAATGACCTTTACAATCCTGTCTGTCATGCAAGAGGAATTCCAAAAATCTTGACAAAAATGTAGCCGATGACTTTAAGATATGATTTCAAAAGCAGTGGCTCCTTAAGATATGTTGATACTGACGATAGCTGATTGTTTCGGTGTAAGATCTCTATCTTGCAAACAATCGTTCTGTTTTGCCATGTTTTACCCCTTTTCCTTATACAACAATTCTGAAGCAGACGACTTTGAAACCATCCATCTATGTAAAACTATGAGATATCATTTTAAATAAATGTGCATGTTTTAATAAAGTTGAAATCATTGTGAAAAAAGTAGAAATTGTTCAAAATTAGCAATGTTTCTTCATTTCCCAGATTGTTTTCTTAAGTTGTCTTCTGCAGATGCGTTTATACGTGAGTATGCGTAAACCATTTCCCACCTGTTGGTACATTTTGCAGCAGATGACTTTTGAAATCATTGCCACAATGAACTATCTATTTAATAATTAAACTGTTATGTATTGAGATATTTCACATTTTGTCCAAGATATTTTCAAGCTGTCTGTATAAAGTCAAAGATAAACACTGAAAAGGATCGCTAGATAATTTCATTGTTTTAAACATTGAGTTTCTCAATAATCCTATTAAAATTATGTTATAAACACATCGCTTTACCCTTTCCCACAAACAAGGGCTTTCGAACGCCTCTGCAAAAGAGGAATTTCGTAAATATTGTAGCAAAAAGGAGAAGTTCTCCATTTAACGGAATGATTTCAACTCTATTTGACAATTACACTCATATTAACAGACGTTTTGCCCAGATATTTTCCAAGTCGTCTTCTGTAGATTTGTTGTTTGTGGGAAAGGGTAAATGCTTTATGATTAAAGCTTCTATCTTATTCAAATTTCAATTTGCAAGAGATGCCAATTATTCTGATATTTCTATTATTTTGAAATTTTACTTTCTTGTTAAAAAAAACTTGGTAAATTATGTTGCAAAATGCAGGTTAACAACTGCATCAAGACTGATCTGAAATTATTTTTAAATGGTTATTGCAAATTACAAAATTGAATAGTCATTGATAAAATGCAACCAAGTCATTTGTTCCTATTATTCTCAATTATCATGTTAAAGGACTACTATGATTAATTTTTTAGCAGCATTTAGTGGATACTTGTTTTGGGAGGTTGCGGGTTCGATCATACTAAAGACATATAATTGGAAGTAATGAATTTCCCTCCTTGGTGCTCACTGTTGTGGCGTTCGCATACAAACTGACTCTCTGGTGTCAATATAAATGGACCAGAAATACTGTTAACTTACACAGGCAATGCTGTGATATAACTTTAACATTGAAAGCAGGGTAAAACACCATGCAAACATATATAATGGATACAATATGCATGAGTGTGATAGTGAAAGTTGACATTGTTTTCTTGTAATATTTACCTGCAGTGTATCTAGTTGATATAAACCGTATAGTCATATTTTATGTTGATTATGTATTCTGCTTTCAAACAAAGAAAGAAATGATAACATTAATTGTCAATGAAGTCTTCTATGAAGTCATTATTTTGATTGTCTGACGTCAGTGTTCAAAATGAGCAATTGTTGATGTCCGTGTTCGTGTGTTAAACAGATTTCTGAAAACGACATCTTCTAACAAACTGGGCCAATTGTCTATGTAAGAATTGATACAAAAGTTCAATTATGTTACCATGTCACGGAGACGGTATATGATCTTGTTGTGCACTGTTTGCCAAACAGTGGTAGAATGTTTCAAGAACTTTCTTACAAAACTACACATTGGATCAGATTGCAATCATGCGCAATTATATATTTATTTCAACCTAAGTTGATTTTCATGTATGGCAATGACCCTCTTATTAAAATTGCGCAAACGCGGGATGACCTGTATGCGAAGGCACAGAAAATGTGGAATAAATTTTGCCGGTACTTTGTCATTTTCTACAATGTTCTAAACATGACTAATGCAAAGACATGACAAGACGTAGTTTGATGCTATGCAGGTGAGGGTGCCACACTCTGGCTCCAAGTCGCACTAGCCGGATTCCACCCAGATGTATGACAGCTGGCTGCAATTTTCAGATGAAGTTGGTATTTTGGCCAAGTCTACAGCCCGACTCCGGCTGTATATTGCTCGAATTAGAGAGTTTAACTTGCATCGTGACATACGTCAGGTGAAAGTGACACACGGACCAGCCGGAGTTGGGCCTTCAGAGTGGCTTCTATCCTCGTTTTGGCGTGCCTACTGTTCGAGATTGTATTGGATCGATCGGACGATTGATTGATGCATGCCCAGTGAAAGCGCCTCAAACTGACATCGTGTTGCATGAGGTCCTGTTTCGCCAAGTTGCGTCAGCCGGCTGCCACGCCCAGCTGGAGTTGGGATTTTCCGACAATGTTCCGACTTTGCACCCATCCTGTTCGAATTAGAGAGATTAACTGACATCGTGACATGTACCAGGTGAAGGCGCGACACTCTGGCTCCAAGTCGCACTAGTCGGATTTATGGCAGCTGGCTGCAATCTTCAGATGAAGTTGGCATTTTGGCCAAGTCTACAGCCCAAATCCTGCTGTATATTGTTCAAATTAGAGAGTTTAACTGACATCGTGACATATGTCAACGCTCCCTGACGCACCAGTCGGCCACGGCATATTCCTATAAACATATAAGGCAAGACTGCCTGTTATTATCTGGACGCATTGAAGACGTCTTTTATACAGACGTGAAACCATCGTGGATTAAGGAGAACTTGTTCATCTAGAGCAATATCTCGTGTTTTCCCCTAAACAGGTTTAATAATACCGCCTCCTGTACGCACGTCAATTGTCGACTATATAAAGGTAAGGGTTAACCCGTTCCCACAGACAGAAGCTCTCTAACGTCTCTGCAGCAGAAGATTTTTGAAAACAGTGTGGCAATAGGAGAAATTGCAATAGATGAGCAATATCTCCCGTTGCCACATTGTTTTTAACTCTATTCAACAATTATACTATTAAATGTACAGAGTGTCAATATTTTTGCCTATATGTTTGCATAGTCGTCTGCTGCAGATGTGTTGTGTGAGGGAAAGGGTCAAATGACATCAGTCTGTCAAGGATACATCATATAACCCAGTCTATATGTAATTTCTTCTATCTTATATTGCTCTGGCTTTCTTAAATGCAGACGTTGTTCAGGCATCTACAGCAGACGACTTTTGAAACATGTTGGAACAAAAAGGAATTAAACATAATCATGTCCAGGAAACGGATCCGAGAGTGACGCATACCAGCATTCTAAGAAAGTGACCAGAACATTATCACGGCTTTAACCCTTTTCCAAATACAAACGCTTTCTGACGTTTTCATTTACAGACATTTTTCACACCCGTTTGCTGTAGACACGTCAGTTGTGGACAGTATAATGGAAAGGGACAAACAGCACCTGCCTTCCAAGGACATAAACACATCCTGTAACCCAATCTCTATGTTATTTCATCTATGTAATACGGCCGACTTTGCACGGAGTTAAACACACTTGAGCCGTGTCTAGCGATTTTGGCTCTTAGTGCACAGGCTCACCAGTGACTTAACTTTTGGCCAAAATGTTTTATAGACATACAACCTTTCCCGCATACAACACATCTTTAGCTGAAGACTTTGAAAACATGTAATGAACAAATTGGAAAGTCTCTTTCTATAAACGTTGAGTTTAAGAATACAGTTGAAATCGTTGTGGCAAATAGTAATTTCTCCTTTTGAAAAAAAGTTTACAGAGGTTTCAAATTATGCCCAAGATTTAATTAATGTAACTTTTGATAAAACAAACTAGAAGCCTAGACCCACTAGCTGTACGCCAATTTGACCTAAAGAAATTCTACCTCGGAATGTCATGAAGGCACCAAGTAGCCTGACGCGGTTCTTGATAAAGTAGAAATAGACTGCGTGTGCCTAGTCACAAGAAGATATGTTATAAATTATAATTATGACTGTGACTTTCGGTAAATTCGGTAATCAGGATCCACCATAGAAACGTCTTATAAAGTTAGCGTAAAGTTCGTCGATTGTCTGCTTCGAACGTAAATTGTCTGATCGAACTGTGCGTCTACACATACTGATCTTAACCTTTGTTGAGGATTGATGTGGATTCGTCAGGAGGCCCCGTCGGAGTATTTTTACAGTGGTTCGCATTATATGCACCTTAAAATAATTTTGCGTATTAAACCTTTATTGTTATTCGTATTAACTGTAGTTGTTTTCACAGAAAGCGTCGCATCCGAAACATGAGAATGACACTGACAGATGAACGGTTTGAACATTTTTACTTCGCGAGTCTTAATTTTTCCAGGCACCGCGCAGCAGACAGGCTTTTGGCACCATTATGTAACTAGCCGGCGGCTACCCAAACGACCCCATTGTCTCTACTTGCTTTCGAACCTTCGACCTGCCACTCCCGAATCGAATATTTTAACCAGTAGGCTATCGAATCGGAAGAAGGGAAAGGGTTAAGTGAAAACATTTTAGAACTAGAGGTTACGAGATGGTAGATCTTACAACATATTTTTAGCCAACCGATTTCCGAACGTCCTTGACATTCTTCATTTGGTGTAAACACTATGTTATTATATTTATATTTGTACAAAGCACCGACATATCGTAAATGATATATTTCAAGAATTGAGTTATTCAGTTTGCTTTCCGCGTTTAAGCACATTTGAACGAAAGGTACACGTTAGCATTCCTGTACAGTATAGATCCAGATTAAATTGAGTAGTCAGCTTGAATTCGCACAGTTTCAAAAGAGCCTTAAATGTCTATCTACATATTATTTAGTCATAGGTGCATAATTTGACAAGTTTTCAAGTTTATATTCGCTAATCGACATCTTGCCTTTGGCCATTTACAAATGGTATAAATGATGATATGACCAAAACACAAACGTGTATGCAGCAGACGGCGGAACTACATTGGCTACAGTTCTAGTAGCTTTTACTGCAATTCAGTAATTTATTTCGAGACAAAGGTATAATCGATAAATGCAATAGCAACCGATGATTTAAAATGGCATTGTGAAAATTATTCTGAAAGCTTTCCCTCAAACATTTTCCATGACGAAAAAAACATGTAATGTGACACCCTATGCACAATCGCAAACACACACACACACTCACACGCACGCACGCACGCACACTGACACACTCAAACACACACACACACACACACACACACACACGCACACACACACGGGCACGCACGTACGCACATATAGACAGACAGAGAGACAGACATACATACATACAGACAGACAGACAGACAGACAGACAGACAGACAGACAGACATATAGACAGACAGACAGACAGACAAACACCCCCCCCCCCCCGCGCCCGTAACTGCTACTAGTCTTATATGTACTATATATTTAGAAGTTAAATTGCAATATTGTAACAACACTGTCTGATCTACTGATCTACACGATTTACCATCTTCACATACTACATCCATGACTTCAGAGACCAGCTTAGTTTACCGAAATATAGTAATACAGAAAGACATACATGATGATAGACATGCATAGACAGATATACATACACACGCATAGACAGATAAACATACAGATTGACAGACTCAATGTCATGTTTATAAACATTTAACCGAATAAATGCATAAAAGCAGATTGACAGTTACACCAGCAGATACACGGAGGGATAGACGGACAAACATACATATATACATAAACATAAATACAAACATAAACATAAAGACATAAATACAGATAGATATACACTCAGATAGACATAAATTCTGAGACACATGAATAAATGCAGACATACATACACAGGGATAGACATATATAATGATAGAGACGACACGATGATAGACATACATGCTGATAGGCATACATAGACGTATATACTTACAAGCGTAGTCAGATACTTAGCTTAGTTTACCGAAATATAGTAATACAGAATGATAGATGACGACACGATGATATGCAATACACAAACAGTTAGACATACACATACATAGACAGATAGACTTATAGAGGAGTGTTTCTTCTACCATCAAATGCCAAAACAACCTAGGATCGGGCTACTTTTGAACGTTTGCGAGGCGGAACGAAAGTGGAATACGTACATTTGCGTAAACGCATAGGACCTTGTTCCGAAACAAAATCGACCTGCTTACAATCTTCGATCTACACATGATGTTCCTGTCATCCACACGCGTACCACACTCTATGGTACATCTTTCCTACCAAAAACTATCCGTGAGTGGAATGAACTCTCTCCCGTTGTCCGCAACTCACCATCGCTACCTTCATTTAAAAACAAGATACACGGCGTACACAGCAAGTCTAACCCTCTATATAACGTCGGTGGTCGGAAGCAACAAATCAATCATGCACGTTTGAGATTAGGATGCAGCTCACTTAACTTTGATCTTTATCGCCGCAATATCGTTGAAACTGACCTCTGTGCTTGTGGTAGTGTAGAGACAGCAAATCATTTTCTTCTTCACTGTCCATCATATCGAACTGCCCGCGACTCATTATTCTCCAATCTTTCATGTCCACCCACTAGCAACTGCCTTCTCTTTGGCGACGAACGTTTATCGTTCGAATCAAACAAGGCAATCTTTCTTAATGTCCAGAAATATATTGATACAACCAAGAGATTTAGTACGGGATGAGGTTTGTCGTGTGCGTGTCGTTTGCTGCTGGGGATTCTGGGTGAGACATAACAGTAATGATATTATAAAGACCTTTTTCTATTTTAAATTAAGATATATTGAGACAATAGTATAGTCTAATTTCATTTATCATATATCATGTAAAATCACTATCAATACGCCATGTAATTTTGAATATGATACAAATTTATCTGAGGAAAGGAATTTGTATAAGTGTCTATGACGCTTGTTTTCCAATCCTATGAACATAACATGTATTACATATATACCAATGTACAACTATTTCTCAATAAATATGTTTAAACTAAACGCATAGGCAGATAAACACACAGATTGCCTACCTACCGCATGGATGTACATGCATACAGACAAACAGGCATATTGACAGTTACACCAACATATTGACGGAGAGAAAGACGGACATACATATACACATAAACATAAAGACATAAATACAGATAGAGATACACTCAGAAATAAATAAATTCAGAAACACATGAATACATGCCGAAACACATACATAGACATACACGATAATAGACATACAGGATGCTAGGCATACATAGACAGATAGACATACAAATACATAGACAGATATACTTATAGACGCATAGGCAGGTAAACATACAGATTGACCATCGCATGGATGTACATTCATTTCATACAGACAAACAGGCATATCAACAGTTACCCCAACAGATAAACGGAGGAGAGATAGACGGACATGCATGCGAACATAAACATATACATAGACAGATAGGCATACAAATACATAGACAGATAGGCACACACACACACACACACACACACACACACACACACACATAGATAGATAAACACAAAGATAAACATACAAATACATAGACAGATAGGCATACACACACACACACACACACACACACACACATAGATAGATAAACATACACATGCATTTAGTCAGATTGACAGTTACACAGTTATTATTACACAAATTATAGATATAAACACGCATTTAGGAGAAAGTTCACCAGTGTGATACCTAAATGGATCGCAAATGTACGTATTCCACTTTCGTTCCGCCTCGCAAACGTTCAAAAGTAGCCCGATCCTAGGTTGTTTTGGCATTTGATGGTAGAAGAAACACTCCTCTATCCAACCATACCATTGGTTCGGCTTAGATCAAGAAAAAGGCCCAGGGCCCATTCGAATACGGTCTCACACGAGTACTAATTAACTTTAGTGTAAATCAAATCGCATCGCGAATCTTCATATGAACAGTCAGACAGCAGACAGACAAACACACGCAAACAAACACACACACACACACACACACACACACACACACACACACACACACACACACACACACACACACACACACACACACACACACACACACACACACACACACACACACACACACATGTATGTGTTTTCGTTTTAAATTATATTATATATATGTCTCTGTCATATACAACCAAAATCATGCTGCAGAGTTGATCAACTGTGATCTGTATTT